>OY992881.1:134410508-134620508 GCA_963921405.1 Cepaea hortensis | reverse complement strand
GTCTATAAATAGCACCAGATTGTTTAAGTCTTTCTTTGGCTATGATACAAGATCTTATTATCCTTTCACGCAATGATGTTACATGTTCATATGATGATATGGGTTTATGTATAGGTACAGTTTCAGTTAACATGGAATGGTATATATGCAATGGGCCGCGTGGTTTGGCGCCATATACAAGTTCAAATGGTGAGAAACCAGTGCTAGAATGAGGTACTTCGCGATATGCAAATAATATGACAGACAAATAAGTATCCCAGTCTTCAGGATGTTCCTGGGTGACTTTAGAAAGCATATGCTTGAGATCCCCATTAATTTTTTCTATAATTCTCGTTGAATGAGGGTGGTACGGGCTGTTGAAACATTGCTTCACCCCTAACATTTTGGTAAAAGCTTGAGTGGCTGCAGCTATAAACTGACTTCCTCGATCTGAGAGCATAGTGTCAGGAAACACTACTCTAGAAAATATGTGGAAGAAAACTTCCATCACATCTTCTATCAGTTATGTTTTTAAGTGGAATAGCTTCAGGCCAGCGGCTGCAGAGATCAATTATTGTAATTATGAATTTATTTCCTCTTGATGTTACATGGTTTAGAGGATCTACAATGTCGACAGAGATCTTTTCACAGGGTCTTCTAGCTATATCTGTAATCTGTAATTCAGCTTGTGGATGTTTACCCTTTTTGACCAGTTTTTGGCAGATGTCACAAGTTCTGCAATATTGTTTAGTATCATTACAGAGACTGATTGTAACAGCAAAGGTCAACATCTACTCAACATATGTTCCGAACATGGACTAATAATAGCAAATAGTTTTTTCAACATCGTCGTAACCACACCAAGACCTGGTATAAATAGAATGACTTAGATCAAGCATCTCAAATTTACTTTATTCTAATTAGGAAATCAGACAGAAGGCTACTATTAGATTCAAGAGCACTCTCAAATACAGATGTTGATACTGATCACAAACCAGTCATAATTAAAAAGATTTAACCACACAGGGAAATAAGAAACAAAAAGGTAACAACACATGTCATCAATTATAGGAGGCTGCAGGAAAATACGGTTAAAGACGAATTCAATCAAGATATCCAAAACCTACATAAGAACATCCCTAATGACCTCTCAAACGTAGATAAGGAATGGACAACGAAGTTAAAGATAGCATACTCAAAAAGAACGTAGCATTCAAAAAGTGGATCACAACTAAATCTGAACAGGACTATATTACTTATAGAATAGCACGACGTAATGCCAAACGAACAATTAGAGCACCTACCCTATGCTATCAATCTCAAATCTGGACTTTATCCAAATTACACCTTCGCAAAATCAACACCTGCGAAATGAGATGCCTGAGGAGAGCTGCCAACTTAACAATTCGAGACCGAGTAAGAAATGCTACTATCAGACAGACTGTGGGATCAACACCTTGTGCCACATTTATTGACAGACAGAAGATCAAGTGGTTTGGCCATGTCATTAGAATGCAACATCAGCAACTACCATCACTGGCCTTACATCAAGGATCATCTGCGACGAGACCACGAGGACGTCCAAGAAGAAAATGGATTGACGACATCAGAGACTTTGTACAACCACACGGAATGACACTATCCAGTGCCGTCCACCGGGCGCTGGAACGCAAACTATTTCTCCCCACGACGCTTGACGGCAGAAGTGGAAGATGATGATGATGATGATGATGATGATGATGATGATGATGATGATGATGATGATGATGATGATGATGATGATGATGATGATGATGATGATGATGATGATGATGATGATGATGATGATGATGATGATGATGATGATGATGATGATGATGATGATGATGACGATGATGATGATGATGATGATGATGATCATTACAGAATTTTCGCCAGTAAAACTGTGTCAACAATATAGATCTAGGTTTTGAATAAGCCATATGTCCTGCGAAAGGTATATCGTGTGCAAGATGTAAGGCTTGTTTGCGGTATTCGATTGGCAACGCCGTTTGCTCTGTGGTGCTGGTACCTCTGGTATAGTACCATGTAAGAATGCCATCTTTTAGAACAAAATGTCATCTCGCATTCTTTGTCAACCTTGGCTTTTGGCTTATAAGATAACAATATTTGTGCAATGATGGATCAGCCTTTTGGGCTGTTATAAAGTTCTCCCTCATGGTTTTCGGAGGTACTAACACTGGGCTTAGCATTTCTAGATAGTGAGGAAATGGGTATGTAATTGTTCAGGAGGCCATTGTCCAATGAACCAGATTTAAGAAGAGGGTACACTTTGGCGATTTTGAGAGCAGATGGAAAGTGGCCTTTGGTGAGACACTGATTATATACACAGGTTAGTGATGTACAGATCACTGGCGCAGCACAACGGAGAATCCGGTTGCTGATTCCATATAACCCAGATGAGGTTGTGTTATTTTAGGTTACTGAGGTAAGTGAATACTTCAGTGATTGTCATTAGCGGTATGTCGGAAAGAATATCGCTGGAGCATCTGTTCTCTCAAAACGATAACAATAAAGATAAGTTGCAAGGAGAATTAGGTATTGAAGCCTTCAACTGGTCTATGTCAGTTTGAAAAAAAAAATTACTGAATTGGTCGCATGTAATATGATTTGATGGTAAAGAATTTCGGAAGTTATACTTGTTTGTCAAGGTGTTAATTGCCTTCAATTGCCTTCCATATATCCTTACTATTTGTTTTATCCATTACTAAGTTCTTAAAGTAATTTTCTTTTCCCGTCGTATGTTATATTGAACTTTGTTTCTAAGAGTACGGTATGCACTGAGATCCCGCTTTTTATGTGCTTTATCTCTGTCTCTCATAATTTCAAGTATTTCCTGGGTGTTCCAAGGTGGCTTTACGTGGTATTTTACTCGAACTTCCTTGACTGGCACATGTCTATCAAAAATATCAATAAAGGTTTTCACCCAGAATTCCAGAGCATCATCCGGGTCAGGAAGCTGATAAACATTGTCTAGATGTGAACTGAGCAAGTCCTGTAAAAATGCGTTTTGGTTGAAGTTTTTGTAATTTCTATATTTTACACTTATGTGTTTATGTTTAGGAGTTTTAATTCCTTTTTTAGACCACGTGCAGCTTATTGGGTAGTGATCACTCATTGCACAATTGGTTACAGTGCATTCTATGATGTTGTCTGAGCAAGTTACATAAATGTGATCTATGACTGTTGAAGACGACTTTGTTATTCTAGTAGCTTGTTGTACTATTTGTTGGAAATTGTATGATGCAATTATATTTCCCCATATTATGTTGGATTTGTTGGTGTCAATGTTAAAGTCTCCGAGTAGTATAATTTCCTTCCCAGAAGCGAAAACCACATCCATCTTGGTAGTGAATTTTCCGCACCTGACGTGTCCAGAACTGGGATTTCGATAGAGGTAGTCAATTATCAGGGGTGTGCGGTTTTGAAAGTTTAGTTCTAACCAAATGCATTCTATTTCGCAAGTTTCAAAGTCTAGCCTACGGTGAGCATTTAGTAAATTAGAAACATAGGTTACTATGCCTGTCTCTTGTTTCCTACAGAGATCCCTTCTAAAAACTTTGTATCCTTTAATAGAGATGTCCACATCTGAAATGTTATCATTAAGCCTACTTTCACTAAGGCCGAATAAATGAAAATTTTGATTAAGAATAGAAGATAACTCTGGTAGCTTGTTAAATAGGCTGCAAATGTTTAAGTGTCTAAGTCGTATTCCTGACTTATTGAGCCAGTGTTGCCACTTCTCAGACATTTCATCCATGAAGAAAGTGTAAATTAGTCAAAGTTAAGCAAAAATACAAGATCATTAAAAAATCACAGTTATATTAACTTACAAAATGTCAGTAATACAAATCGATAAGTAAATGACAATATTATAACGATATAACTAATTAGACCAACGAATATAATGCAAATAAGGAACAAAACGAATTAAAGAACATACAACAAATAATTAACCTGAAGAAAAAAAAAACTACTTCACAAGCTAAGTACCAACTGTTATCCAAAATAATCAATAAATGACTATACAAGTCAATGTCTCTGTTTAAAGCGGGGAGTGAAGACCCCTCACTCAGAGTATTAACTCGATAAAGAGTATTATAAAAGATATTTAAGTGTCAACCTCTGTGACTTCAATACCAGTCAATGTTTACAGCCACGTACAATCTAATAAGTTGCTATATAAATCAATAACCAAGTATGCGCATAAACTTTCTAGGAGAGGCTCTTTCTTGTACCGAGATCCGATGTTGCTTTGTGCTGAATTGCTAGTAAATACAAGGCTGTGTTGGTCCTTGGTAGACAGACAGACAGACAGACCGACAGACAGACAGACAGACAGACAGACAGACAGACAGTCGGGAACGGGAGCTTATATGACTACTTATATGAATTAAATGATATGCTCCCCATTGGGACTGGGTGAAGCCGGGCCGGGTCAGACAGACAGACAGGCAGACAGACAGACAGACAGACAGACAGACAGACAGACAGACAGACAGACAGACAGACAGACAGATAGATAGATAGATAGATAGATAGATAGATAGATAGATAGATAGATAGATAGATAGATAGATAGATAGATAGATAGATAGATAGATAGATAGATAGATAGATAGATAGATAGATAGATAGATAGAACAACGAACGAGCAGACTTTATTTTCAAAGTTTAACCAATTGGGCACGCAGACCCGTCTTACATTCGGCACTTTCAATCACTCATCTTTCTTTCATCAACAGTGCATAGGAAAAAGCATTGTCACATGAATTTTGTAAACATAAACAATGCATATTACTATTTTTTGAGACACATCCACCACCCACCCACACACCCCTCATTCACTCCAACTCCCTCACTCAACCACACACATAATCCACAAACACACATACATGTCCCCACCCATCCACCACATCCCTACACCTACACATCTCCCCACCCACCACACATCCAATCCACCCATACCCCAGGCACACATATATTCCATAACCCACACATCCCCCCCCCCACACACACATCCACCCTATGCTATTCTCTTTGTGAGGACGTGAACATGAGAGCTCCAGTTTAGATGTCTGTCAATTTAAAAAAAGACCTAATGTTTTTTTAAGTTCATTTACATTAACTATAGGTAACGTGTCCACGTGGAGATCTGTCGTGTTAAGTACTCTCCTCTCTCTCTCTCTCTCTCTCTCTCTCTCTCTCTCTCTCTCTCTCTCTCTCTCTCTCTCTCTCTCTCTCTCTCTCTACTATAGTGTCTTGAGAGATATTACTTCTATATTGTCGTCCCTAGAGTGAGGGGAATCAACACCCACATTTTTTCCAGTTTCAATATCACTATTCTGGAGATATCCACCAGACTCCGCCCACAACACTCCCTCAGTCCAAGGACACCTTCTTCTCACTCTTGCTCACCCCTCGATCATGCCCCCTCTCAATCTTCCCCAACATAACATACTTGACAACTCTAGCCTCAACAAATAAATACAAGAAATTTATTAAAGCTAAGAGTATATGTGGGAGAAGTGTGTGTGTGTGTGTGTGTGTGTGTGTGTGTGTGTGTGTGTGTGTGTGTGTGTGTGTGTGTGTGTGTGTGTGTGTGTAATGTGTAGAATGTGTGTCGCATATTCTAGTTGTATATGTAGACATTAGACCACGAAGCTCCGGATCACAGTCTGATCATCATTGTACGAGTTACACAACATCATCACAGGTCAGTAGACAAAAACCTCACCACACGCCGTGTCCCTCTTGTGCGATGTTGACTCTCTCCGGTAGCCCCTTTGAAAACCCAGATATCTGGTCACCAATCACGAATATAGTTCGATATTGATCTGGCAGCGATCATACACCCTGTTAATAAATGTCTACATGGTTCCGAACCATAAACCTTCCTTGCCTATTGACAACAAGTATCACGGTTCCTGGGAATAAATGACTCATCCTTACAAGTCCTACCGTTTTCACTGTTACACAGTTCTCGTTCTTTGGATTAATTCTTATTAATATTTCACAGGTGGCGTAAAAATGTTACAACATTCTAATGTTTTGTCACTTGTAGTGTGATACTCAACTCTAATGTGATGTCACTTGTAGTGTGATACTCAACACTTTAATGTTAGTTCACTTGTATTGTGATAATCAAACACGAAATTGTTCTTACACCCGTGGTGTAACATAATAAACCCTTTTCTCATGGGCCAAATGCACAGGCCACTGAACAGATCTCCTCGTACCAAGTTCTTTATTGATACAAACAATTCAGCATCTGTTCTTTGAAAACCCGAGGGGAACCTGTGAAAGAGACACAACATGAGGGCAATCTGATGGGGGCAATCTGATACTGACTCCTATTATATGAGTGTAGGTTTACAGTCTTACTCAGTTCCATGACAGTGAACCAATCTCTGTCATGTTAGAAGAGCTCCTCCCCCTGGCCTGAGTTAGGGCAAGACAAGGAAATACCAATATACGAAGTGTAGAACCCCAGTAGACCCCCACTGGAATATCCCACCCTTGGACATTTCCCCTATCCCCCCATTCCCAATCACACTAAATATCATCCCCTTTCACTAACCTCAACCAGCTGAGCCAATTTACATCTCACACTAGTTAGTTTAACACTGCGACTGTCTATTGTCGCCGACACTGTTTTTATACCTGACTACAAAGCAACCACTACGTTAAATTTCTAAACTCTAACTATCATTTTACTATTCCACATTATTAACATTTAAATGTTAATTGTAGATACCATATGAATTCCTAGCTCACAATCCGAATTGAATCTCCAAATTGCCATGAAAGACACATGTTTTATTCTCAAATACACTGATAGTAAACATGCGGGATTCTTTTCACTACGAGCACTGAGCTATTCAACACTTGAGCCTAGGTCAACTTTATTGTGCACTCCCGACAACAAGCTTGTTTTTTATATCATCTGGGAATGACCTCGTGACGTCATACTCCTGTCAACAACATGTGGCAACCGAATCATGGCGACGCTTTGCCTTTCATCTTGAGTCTGTTTTAATACAATCGGGAAACTCTTTTCCTGTTTCTCCGCGGAATCATCATAGACCAGCGGCGCCTTTGATCTGACGGGATTGTGCTCCCTAGTTGCAAACAATTTGTAAGTTCGAATATAGCCTGCCTCTGTTGTTTCATCATCTATCGTGATTATAGTGGTTTCATGACATAGGCCCCCTCTTAAGAGAGTAGTCCATCTCACTCTTTTCCACTGTAAACTCGATCCAGATGATTTATTCTTCTTCTTCAGGAGTTGGGTGCCTGGATAGAAAATCCGCTCCAACATTTTCCTTCCCAGGTATATACTCCACTGTGAAATGGTATGGTTGAAGTAGTAGTTTATAAAAATGAGCAGCTTTACCTTTGAAAACTGAGCTATTGTATTAGGATGTCACATAAAATTATTTGGTAGAGCACACTGTGCTTCCATCTCATGATCACATGAAGCATTTTTATATGAACACTATGAAATATTGTCAAATGAGATATGATCATAACATCATTGGCACCTTGCCGTCTTGACAGACGATAGTTTGTGCTCTAAAAAGGCATAATAACTTTTAACTATGGCGGTAGCGAGTGTGACTGATAAGGCCAATTTGCGCTGTAAAAATTCGTTCACAGTGGGTGCATGTGAACACGTGGTCATTTCCACCATCATGCACCATCTTACGTCTCAAACGCTTGGTGTGTGACTTTTCTGCAATAATTTTCTCCTTTGACTTTATTCCATTTCTGATATTTGCCCTCCATGCAACACGTTCAGCGGCGACTTGCTCCCAATGTGCATTATCAATGCCTGTATCAATCATGTCCCGCTTACACACATCTTTGTATCGTAGTAGAGGCCGACCCTGAGATCTCTTACCCATCTGTAATTCACCAAAAAAGATATCCTTTGGTATTCTACCATCATCCATCCTCCTAAGATGTCCTATCCATCTAAGTCTACGAAGACTGAGCATGGAATAAACTGTCACACAACCTGATCTTTCCAATACTTCAGTATTTGTGATTTTGTCTTGCCACTTAATACCAAGAATTCTTCGCAGACACCGCATATGAAAGCTGTTTAAATTGTTCTCTTGGTGTGAGTAAGTTGTCCAGGTTTCACTGCCATAGAGAAGAGTACTAAGGACACAGGCTTGATAGACAAGGACTTTTGTTTTGGCAGTAAGCTTCCTGTTCTCCCAGACTCTTTTTCTTAACCTGTTCATTGTTGTTGCTGCCTTACCAATCCGGATGTTGATTTCCTGATCTAGGGATAATTTGCTATTTACCACTGATCCTAGATATGTAAAATGGTCTACTATCTCTAGTTCAGCGTCGTCAATAAAGATTGATGGTACCCCATGTGCACCTTGTGACATAATCTGTGTCTTCTTTTTGCTAATTGTTAAACCAAATTCAGAACAAGCATTGGAGAATGCAGATAGTAGACATTGCAATTCTTCCTCAGAGTGGGTCGTAACTGCAGCATTATCTGCAAAAAGCAACTCTCTGATCAGTACCCTCCTAATTTTGGTCTTAGCCTTCAATCTCTGAGCATTGTAGAGGCCGCCATCTGAGCGTGAGTGAATGTATTTACCACCATCCTGATCAGATCACAACTCAATCACAACAAGTATATATAAATATACAGCAACTGTCATAGGTGCTAATTAGAATAGCAATGTGGAACTCCTATTGATCAGCTAATTGAGTTATCACGCACACTGGCGTTATAGGGGGTGTGATTTCATCTCCCAGGCGCCCTGAGCCCACGCAAGCAAACTCGGGACAAAAGTCTATATTGTTGACCAATAAAGACAAATTCCTTGGATACCCAGCTGAAAATGGCTCGTTATAAGGAAAAAAAAATGTCGCTGGTCTTGGTATCCCCACGTTGCGGGAGTGAGAGGGGGATGTTAGATGCTTTGGTTTATATCTGTTAAGTACTACTAGGTGTGTGTTTGTGAAAGGGGGATGTGTTGGTTGGTGGGGATGTGTGGGAGGGATGTGTGTATGGGTGGGGAGATTGTGCGTGGGTGGGGATGTGTGTGTATATGGGTAGGGGTGTGTGGTTAAGGGATGTGTGGCTGGGGGATGGGTGGATGGAGGATGTGTGGTTGGGTAGAGGATGTGTGGGTGGGTGATTGTATATGAGTAAGGGTGTGTGGTTAAGGGATGTTTGGTTGGGGGATGGGTGGGTAGAGGATATGTGGGTGGGTGAGTGTGTACAGGTTAGGAGATGGTGGGGGATGTATCTGTGTGTGGGTGGGGAGATGTGTAGGTGTAGGGATGTGGTGGATGGGTGGGGAATGTATCTGTGTGTGGGTTATGTGTGTGGTTGGGTGGGGGAGTTGGAGTGAATGGGGGATGTGTGGGTGGGTGGTGGATGTGTCTCATAACATAGTAATATGCATTGTTTATGTTTACAAAATTCATGTGACAATGTTTTTTTCCTATGCACTGTTGATGAAAGAAAGCTGAGTGAGTGGAAGGGCCGAATGTAAGACGGGCCTGCGTGTCCAATTTGTTACCCTTTGAAAATAAAGTATGTTCGTTCGTTCGTTCGTTCGTTCGTTCTCTCTCTCTCTCTCTCTCTCTCTCTCTCTCTCTCTCTCTCTCTCTCTCTCTCTCTCTCTCTCTCTCTCTCTCTCTTTCTCTCACTCTTTCGAGTAAGAAGGACATTCTCCGCAGTCGAACAGGTGCCGTCGTTATAATTGCTGCATTTTCTTTAGCAGTCCGTCATGAGGAATGGAATTCATAAGTTTATGTCACTCATTCAGACACAAGGTTTCTTCGCAGCCGCCCAGTCTCTAAAGTTGTTCAGCATATTAAGTGTTCAGTGGTGTCAATACAAAAGTGTCTGATACTCGGGCTTAACTGCCGGTGATCAGTCTCTGCGTCAAGCGTCATATCAGTTACTATGAACGTTCGTTCATTACGCACTTGTAATGGCTACGCCCACCATATACCCGTTACAAAGTTTGGGCAATGTATAAACCACAACACCACGCTTCAAAGCAACCACGATAGTATCGCATAACATTCACCAAGGGATAAAATATTATATCTGAAGCATATCACAATACTAGACAAAATGCACAAAGAACGCTACTTATAAAGTTCAGCAAACATTCACCCTGGTATAACATATTACATGTGGCGTCTGCTACACCAATAGACAATATGCCCATGAACACACCTCATACTAATAATAGCACATCAAATATTCATTATATATATTCAGTATATAACGAAAATAATAAAATTTAAGCAGAGAACGATATTCCTACTCGAGTAGTAAAAATGAAATAGTAAAACTATATCCACCAAAGTGAGGCAACACCAATTTCTGTCCTTGAAGTGATTCACATCAGAAGGACGCAATGAAATTCCACAAATGTAGATATTTTCGTGACTTAGCAACTTGTGCGGTTAGAGCCAACATATAGTAATACCTAGATACAACCAGATGAGAAAACAATAGTTCTCCTTGCAGCGACCTACATCGGCATGGCGTAACAAAGTCCTGCAAGTGGGAAGAATGTCATTACTTAACCACTGATGTGGTAAGATTAAAAGAAATACGGTACTACATATCTATACAACGAAATGATACAATGATAGTTCTCATTGAAATAACACGAATAAGACAGACGAAATGAAAGTCCCTAAGAATCTTTCGATAGCTAGCCACTGATTTTGATTGATTGATTGATTTAAGAACCTACATCACAGCATTCGGGGCATTCCGATAAGCACTCCGTCCCCATCCTCAGTAGCCAGCGTAGAGTCCCAACACTAATAGTGCCAGTAGCAATCTGATTATATTTCCGTCTCGACATTCCTCTAAGCGTCGAGCGTCGGCCAGAACCCCTCGTCACTCCTCGCTGCGTAATTCTTGCCAGACTATGGTGATCCATTTGTTCCTCCGAGGTGTGCACGTGCTCCCACAAGGCCGCAACCACGTCTGCCTTTTCATGTATCAATACTCCACCAAGTTCTGCAGAGCCAGCCAATCTGTCCGCCTGTTCATTTCCCAGCACACCGGCATGCCCCAGAGAAAAGCCACTGATGTGTGAGGATAAAAGAAATTTAGTAGGACACTATACATAGTTTTAGTTTAATTTAGTCGACGGAACAACATCACTGCACACGGGTGTAACCCATAAGTGCTCCGTTCTTCTCCTAACTTAAGCCTGAGTCCGGATAAACTCAGCTGAGCAACTTTTGCTATTATATATATATATATATATATATATATATATATATATATATATATATATATGTGTGTGTGTGTGTGTGTGTGTGTGTGTGTGTGTGTGTGTGTGTGTGTGTGTGTGTGTGTGTGTGTGTGTGTGTGTGTGTAACAAATTGAGAAAATAAAAGGTTCTCAGTAAAACAATATAAGACAATGATAGTTCTCATTTGACATACCATAAAACAGACCGACAAATGAAGGCCCCGAATGTAAAGACTTGTTATTTAACTGAATAGGGACTAGATACTAATATTCATAGGCAGTTCTAAGCAGCATAAAACCAAGACTTAACAATAAAATCAAATATACATTTAAAAACGCTTGATCTGATTCTGTGAACAACAAATCTTATGAGAATAACAAAGACCAGACTATTTATACAGGTTTTTTATCTTCCTTATCTCCCCTTACATCCCCATGGCTGTTGGCCGTCACCTTCCCCCTTTGATCTCCTGATCTGTTGGTGGGGTTAGGGCAAGTGTGTTTCTGGACCAGCCGTACGGTCCGTCAGTTCACATCTTTGATTCGCTGGACCGGCCTAAGTCAGTCTGAAGTTTCTCTAACCCCGTCTGCATATTCACACTTTGTCGTCCCTTTGCTAGGATGGGGAACGTCTGCCAAACTGTCATTCACTGCCAATATAGTACCTTGCAATGTATGGCAGGGAGGTCTTGAGCTTGAGGAATTAAGGCTGCTTAGGTAGTGCAGTTGCTGCGAACTGTGCAGGTTAGAGTTTTCATTTTGCCCCGACTGAAAAAAAAAACTCCACACCTTACAGGGTATTTGAACTCGGGTCTCCCAAAGGCGAATCCGGCATTCTAACCACTCGGCGAGCCGCTCCACAAGTCAAACGTGTTAAATTTGCGATTAGACTCTCGTTGTAGAAATTTACCCTGTAGTCGCTTTTCGTGCCGGCATTCTTACTTGCGTAATGTTGCGTAATGGGTTGCGTAAAAAAAATGGGAGTCTCTATGGCGAAGTGGTCAAGCCGTTTGACTCGTGCTCCGAAGGTTGTGAGTTCGATTCCGGGCTGCGTCCTTCGGTTTACGAGTTAAATGTTTCGGAGACTCCTGTGGGTCGTCGCTAAAAGCTACAGAGTTCGTGCTTTGTGCGACGCTTTCCGTACTGCGGAAAGAGACAGAGCCATATGAGATAAAACCCGGTGCAATGAAGTCGACCCTGTGGACTTTTAAGCGACTTTTTTTTTATAATGTTGCGTAATAAAATTGCAAACGGCGAGAGCACTTTTATTTGTCGCTTTGCTCATTTATGCTTCACTGTTAATACTTTCTGTTGGAATGAGAGGTACGTGTTGATAGTGCCAAGACGTACTACCGCACCAAGATTGTTAAAAGATTTGAAGATTCTACGCTTTCTTTTTACTTCATCACACACACACACACACACACACACACACACACACACACACACACACACACACACACACACACACACACACACACACAAATTCTTGTTGCACAGTATTAACATTTTAACATAGGGGAACATTAGGCCTGTTGTGAATGTTATGATTTCAGATTATTATATGCCTTTCAAATTGTTATAAACATAACATGGATGACATGGCAAAGGCAAGCAATAAATAAAAATAGTCAGCTTAAAATAACCGTGGTAGACAATTGACATTACTGTGCGAACATGTGTATATTTCAGCGTGTATGATTTATCTAGTTAGTTTACTTTATATTGTGTGAATTCTGCAGTATGTACCTGAAGAGATGCAGCAAAATATGTCAGGCAATAAATCGTGCAATACATTGTTTGTGTCTTCGTTTTTCTAGGTTTTAAAAAATGTGTGCTGGGTAGCATAATAGTATAACTGAGATTGAATAAGACTCAACAGATTGGGTTAGCTGATGGACATATCTAATCGTATTATATTACATAGCTCAACTGGAAGTCATAACTACATCACAGAATGGTTGACGATGTGTATTTTCAGTATCACCACATACGTTATATGAACAATAAACACATACATATAATATATGCGCAAATGCTGTGAGGGGGGATATTCAGATAAATATAAAATTACTTACGCTGGAGGGAAGGACTACAAAAGAAGAGTTGGCATAGTTTTCGATCAAAGGAGTGCTAGAGCATTTAAAAGATGTTCGACAATTTCAGATAGAGTGTCATTATTGAAACTCCTTGCAAACCTCTTAATATTGACATAAAACAATTGTATACACCAACAGCAGACTGTAAAGAATAAGACAATATATATATATATATATATATATATATATATATATATATATATATATATATATATATATATATATATATATATATATATATAAACACACACACACACACGTGTGTGTGTGTGTGTGTGTGTGTGTGTGTGTGTGTGTGTGTGTGTGTGTGTGTGTGTGTGTGTGTGTGTGACATGCCTGGGTTAATTAACATTGGGTATGATGGACCTAAGCGAAAGTGGTACTACATAAACAAGCTAACCGGCCCTGAGAAATAATAGACGGAGGTAAAATAAGGCTGTGTAGTAGGTCCCCGAAAAGGGCAAACAAGAAGACAGACCTGGAAGGCTGGAGGCAGTGAGATTAAGGGGGAGTCGAGGAGGCGTCAGCCCGCTAGTTTGGTTGTGAGGCAGACAGTTTGGGCTAGGGTTGTGTGGGGTCAAGGGACTGGAGATGGTAGTTGAAGACAAGACTGTTGATTTGTGTGTTATTGCATTATCTAGTTGATAGGCTTTTTGGGCGATTTCTATCTGAATCAGGGTAGGCTTGGCAAAACGTTTTGTTTTTTCCTGGTGCTTAAGATATTCTTTAAGGAATACGCTAATAGGTTAGCGTGGTCGTACGTTCGCATTGGGTGTCCTGAACAATATCCAGAGCCGTGGTGTCTTACGTCAAATCTGTGTATATTAGTTACTGGAGATTACTTGTTCTTCTTTCTTTATATTTACATATAATATCGGGTTAATTCGGATATATGTTATTATTGTAATTATCACGTAAAAAATCTCCTATCTAGATGGTTTTTGTTGTTATTTATGCGCATTAATTGTTGTCTTACATGGGCTTGTCGATGTCAGTTTTTATTTTTATGTAATCATCCGTCTGTGTATCACTAGCCTATGCGTGTAGAATCTTATAGACATCACTTATTGTTTATCATTCATTCGTATATATATATATGTGTATGTCTAACACTATTTCCAGAAACTTTCTACAACTATTTTTTATATATTCGAGGGAGTATAGGTAATACCCCCATTACTACTAAGTTCTTATAGAGTGATTGTGTGAAGACAGAGGGAGATTATCAGCACTACGAATTTATGTAAAGTCTGAGTGGTGGCGAACTTAGAAAAAGGACACAAAGACTAGAAGAAGTGTCTTTATATTATAGTTGGCTGATGGACAGCCAAGTGCCCACAATAACAATATGCCTACTTTAATGGAATACATCGAAGCAGGTTAACGATTAGGCCTGATTGGCAGAGATTTGCAGGAGTTTGCAGAAGCAAAAGTGAAAGAATATAATCAATAGGAAAGAGAACAAAAACAGGCTGAGAGAGAACAAAGACAGGTTTAACGGGACAACTAGCGTGTACAAAAAGAGAAAGAGACACACATGAAAATAGAAATGGAAAATCAAAAGTATCAGTTTGAGATTGAGAAGACGGTTGCACTCAGGAAATTAGAACTAACGTCAAATGATCAGACTGAGGAAGGCAGAAGACATTCGCACTCGTCACAGCGATAAAACTGCCATATTTTACGGAAAAAGACAATCTTCAAGCTTATCTTGACAGATTTCAGGCTTTTGTTAATTCTTTAGGTATTTAAGAAGGAGAGTGTGCTATGATGCTAGGTGAGTATCTGATGGGAAAGGTCCTAGATACTGTGTTAAATTTACCTGTGGCAAAAAGAAATAATTATACTATTCTGCGTCAAAGCTTGCTTACAAAATTCAACCTCACTGAGCATGGGTACAGAACGAAGTTCAGACAATGTGTACCAGAAAAATAAAACATCAGGACTTTACAGACTTTGTCAATACGGTGAAATATCTGTTCAACAAATGACTAGAATTAGCAGAAGTAGAAGGCAATTTTAATCCGTTTATGGACCTTGATGCTACGAGACAAGATACTATCGTCATGTAATACAGACTTATACGCTTTCTTCCAAGAACGTAAACCAAAGGACATTGAAACAATGTCCCAGTTAGGGCAAAACTACATGTCCGCACATCCGAACAGTTCTATTGGCAGACAATGTGATGAGGAAATAGTCTGTACAGCTTATACTAAACAGGATCAGAAGCCAGGTATTAAACCAAGGTCGAAGAGTATGGATTCGGCACAGAGGTATGAGGAACAAGGACCTAAAGACAATGGTTTCCATGGCATCCATTTTGGCAGATCAGGACGTTACCAGACCACAGGGGAAATTTTAGGAGGCGCCCGAATAGTTATTCCGGATGTTTTAATTGTAGCAGCTGGAGACACAAGGCAGCACAGTGTGATGTACAACCATCCAGTGGGCCAACAAATAATAGGAGAAAGGACACTATTTGTTTCAAATGTGGCGGGACCGGGCACTTTCGCTATCAATGTACGATAAAGGAAACTGAGCGCTCAAATGCAGTGCAAGTGATTGAGACAATCAATAATGAGAGTTTTAATTATGCAAACCTCTTTTTGATAGAGACAGTCAGCCGGTCTTAAAGGGCGGTCACACATTACAAGCAGGATTAGCAGAGCATGCAGGAGGAAGTTTGAAACTGCATCATGGGTTTGTTAATGATAGTGAAGCAGTGACACTTAGAGATTCCGGTTGTACGACCATCGGGGTTAGAAAAAGTCTAGTACATCCGTCGGATTACACAGGGAAAAAGGTTAGATGTATAACGTTTAATGGTACAGTAGAATTTTAAACATTGGTCGTCACAGTGACGACACCATATATCACAGGAAGCGTGAAGTGGGTGTTCTGGACTCACCTGTGGCAGATCTGATCATTGGAAATGTGCCACGAGTTAAACAGTGTACAGAATCAAAATCAAATCAAATCAACTTTATTAGGGTCACAAATTGGGCGCGCAGGCCCGTCTTACATTCGGCCCTTCCAATCACTCGTCTTTCGTTCATCAAGAGCATTATACATTTACATAGGAAGAAAAATAAACATTGTGAAATGAATGTTGTAAACATAAACAAGGCTAAACATGGAGAAAAATGTGTACATAAAAAGTATGTGACGTAAAAGTAGTGATGCCAGCGCGTCCCACACACACACACACACACACACACACACACACACACACATACACACACACACACACCACACACACTCTCTCTCTCTCTCTCATTCACTCTCACTCATTCACTCACACACACACACTCTCACTCATTCACTCTCCCGCTCACTCATTCACTCTCCCGTTCACTCATTCACTCTCCCGCTCACTCATTCACTCTCCCGCTCACTCATTCACTCTCCCGCTCACTCATTCACTCTCCCGCTCACTCATTCACTCTCACGCTCACTCATTCTGTCTCTCCCGCTCACTCATTCACTCTCCCGCTCACTCATTCACTCTCCCGCTCACTCATTCACTCTCCCGTTCAATCATTCACTCTCCCGCTCACTCATTCACTCTCACTCATTCACTCTCACGCTCACTCATTCACTCTCACGCTCACTCATTCACTGTCCCGCTCACTCATTCACTCTGCCGCTCACTCATTCACTCTCACGCTCACTCATTTACTCACACGCCCACTCATTCACTCTCACGCTCAATCATTCACTCTCCCGCTCACTGATTCACTCTCACGCTCACTCATTCACTCTCACACTCACTCATTCCTTCTCACTCTCACTCATTCACTCTCACTCATTCACTCTCACGCTCACTCAATCACTCTCACGCTCACTCATTCACTCTCACGCTCACTCATTCACTCTCACGCTCACTCATTCACTCTCCCGCTCAATCATTCACTCTCCCGCTCACACATTAACTCTCAATAATTCACTCTCCCGCTCACTCATTCACTCTTCCGCTCACTCATTCACTCTCCCGCTCACTCATTCACTCTCCCGCTCACTCATTCACTCTCCCGCTCACTCATTCACTCTCACGCTCACTCATTCACTCTCACGCTCACTCATTCACTCTCACTCATTCACTCACACTCATTCACTCCCACACACAGACACTCTCACTCATTCACTCTTCAGCTCACTCATTCGCTCTCACGCTCACTCATTCACTCTCCCGCTCACTCATTCACCCTCACGCTCACTCATTCACTCTCACGCTCACTCATTCACTCTCCCGCTCACTCATTCACTCTCACTCATTCACTCTCACGCTCACTCATTCACTCTCCCGCTCACTCATTCACTCTCACGCTCACTCATTCACTCTCACGCTCACTCATTCACTCTCACGCTCACTCATTCACTCTCACGCTCACTCATTCACTCTCACGCTCACTCATTCTGTCTCTCATTCACACTAACTCACTCTCTCACTCAAACTATAGTAATGAACATAAGTTTAGATTATACAAGATAAAATCAAATGGTATTTAACTTATAATATGACAGATGAGAATACACAAACATATGGATTCGCGTGTTACATAACATGCGTGTTACATGACATGCATCTGCTCAGCTCTCTCTCTCTCTCTCTCTCTCTCTCTCTCTCTCTCTCTCTCTCTCTCTCTCTCTCTCTGTATTCTTTCATATACACACACTCACACGCATGCGTACGCTCACACACACACACACACACACACTCTCTCTTTCTCTCTCATTCACTCTCACTCTCACTAATTCACTCTCCCGCTCACTCATTCACTCTCACGCTCACTCATTCACTCTCACGCTCACTCATTCACTCTCCCGCTCACTCATTCACTCTCCCGCTCACTCATTCACTCTCACGCTCACTCATTCACTCTCACTCATTCACTCTTCCGCTCACTCATTCATTCTCCCGCTCACTCATTTACTCTCCCGCTCACTCATTCACTCTCCCGCTCAGTCATTCACTCTCACGCTCACTCATTCTGTCTCTCCCGCTCACTCATTCACTCTCCCGCTCACTCATTCACTCTCCCGCTCACTCATTCACTCTCCCGCTCATTCATTCACTCTCCCGTTCAATCATTCACTCTCACTCATTCACTTTCACGCTCGCTCATTCACTCTCACTCATTCACTGTCCCGCTCAATCATTCACTCTGCCGCTCACTCATTCACTCTCACACTCACTCATTTACTCTCACGCTCACTCATTCACTCTCACGCTCAATCATTCACTCTCCCGCTCACTGATTCACTCTCACGCTCACTCATTCACTCTCACGCTCACTCATTCCTTCTCACGCTCACTCATTCACTCTCACTCATTCACTCTCACGCTCACTCATTCACTCTCCCGCTCACTCTCACGCTCACTCATTCACTCTCCCGCTCACTCATTCACTCTCACGCTCACTCATTCACTCTCACGCTCACTCATTCACTCTCCCGCTCACTCTCACGCTCACTCATTCACTCTCCCGCTCACTCATTCACTCTCCCGCTCACTCATTCACTCTCCCTCTCACTCATTCACTCTCCCGCTCACTCATTCACTCTCCCGCTCACTCATTCACTCTCACGCTCACTCATTCACTCTCACTCATTCACACACACACACAGACACTCTCACTCATTCACTCTCCCGCTCACTCATTCGCTCTCACGCTCACTCATTCACTCTCCCGCTCACTCATTCACCCTCACGCTCACTCATTCACTCTCACTCATTCACTCTCCCGCTCACTCATTCACTGTCACTCATTCACTCTCCCGCTCACTCATTCACTCTCACGCTCAATCATTCACTCTCCCGCTCACTCATTCACTCTCACGCTCACTCATTCATTCTCACTCATTCACTCTCACGCTCACTCATTCACTCTCACGCTCACTCATTCTGTCTCTCATTCACACTCACTCACTCTCTCACTCAAACTATAGTAATGAACATAAGTTTAGATTATACATGATAAAATCAAATGGTATTTAACAGTATAATATGACAGATGAGAATACACAAACATATGGATTCGCGTGTTACATAACATGCGTGTTACATGACATGCATCTGCTCAGCTCTCTCTCTCTCTCTCTCTCTCTCTCTCTCTCTCTCTCTCTGTATTCTTTCATATACACACACTCACACGCATGCGCGCGCTCACACACACACACACACTAACACATCAACTCTCCCACTGTCTCACTCTCTAACACACAATCCTACACACACACACACACTCACTCTCTCAATCACACTCTCTCACACATACACGTACACATGAACGCATGCACGCACGCACACACTCCCTCACTCACTCTCACACATACACGTACGAATGCATGCACTGACACATTCCCCCACCATTTCTCGCTCAATCACTCTCTCCACACACACGCATGCACACACGCATTCACTCTCTCCCTCTCTCTGACACCCACTCTCTCTCTCTCTCTCTCTCTCTCTCTCTCTCTCTCTCTCTCTCTCTCGCTCCCACACGCACACACATATATAGTGAACAATTATAATGAACAATTATACTGAACAATTATACCAGTAAATGAATTATGGTGGCATATAGTCGGTATGGATTAAGTATTGAAAGAGTTTTCGGTTAAATGTGTAGGGACTCATTGGAGTTTTCAGATCTGGAGGCAGATGATTCCATAAGTGAGCACCAGAATAGGCAAAACATGTTTTGTATAGGTCCAATCTAGGCTTTGAGACATGTAACAAATTTAGGCGCTTGCTGTTCATTGCATTAGATTGAATCAGCGGCAGAAGATACTCTGGGGTATTTTGAGATATAATTTTATTCACTAATTTGGCTTTGTTGAAAAGGAAGCGCTTTTGTAGTGGTAGAAGTCGATTTTGACTGTACAAATTATTACTTTCAACGTGCTTTATGCCAGAAACCAGACGAATAGCGCGGTTTTGTAGAGAACATAGTCGTTTTAAATTAGATTTAGGGCAACCATCCCAAACTGTGGAACAGTAATCGAGATGTGATTGGATATAGCATGTATAGAATATTTTTCGTGTGCTTTCGTCCAGGAAGTGCTGAATTTTAGCAAGTTGGTAAACTTTTTGTGCTATTTTCTTGGTAAGAGCGTGAACATGAGAGCTCCAGTTCAAATGGCTGTCTATTAAAAGCCCTAGTGTTTTATGTTCAGTCACATTAACTATAGGTAACGTGCCCATGCGGAGTTCGAGCGGTGATCCAGTTATGGCTAGTGTCTGTAGTTTTTGTCTGGTCGTTATTAGCATGGATTTGGTTTTGCCGATGTTAATTTGCATGCGGTTTTCATTGCTCCATCTAGTAAGATTATCAAGTTCCTTTTGTAAAGAATTCTCTAATTCACTACGGTTTTCTTGACTAGTATATATAGTACAGTCGTCAGCAAATAGATCACAAGTTGTATTGATATATAAAGGAAGATCATTAATATAAACTGCAAAAAGCAGCGGACCTAGTATTGAGCCCTGAGGCACACCAATATTAAGCTGTGTGGGTCTTGATAGACAGTTGTTGAAGGACACGACTTGTTGCCTGTCGGATAGAAATGACGTAATTATGTTCACCATGTTGGTGCTTGTCTTCATTTGCTTTAGTTTTCTAATTAAAATATCGTGATCTACCATATCAAAAGCTTTTTTAAAGTCTACAAACACCGCTCCACAAATTCTACCGTTGTTGATGTTTAAGTGCCAGTTATCGGTCATTTTTGTTAGAGCACTATGGCAAGAATATTTAGGTCGAAACCCAGATTGACTGTTAATTATTAGATCGTTGTTAATTAAATGGTGTAACGTTATTTTATGAATGTGTTTTTCTAGTGGTTTTGATAGCGACGATAATAAGGAAATAGGTCTATAATTTCCCAAAACGCTATTATCGATTGAGCCATTTTTAATTAGCGGAAACACTTTAGCAATTTTAAAAGCAGATGGAAAGTAGTTTTTGGCCAGGCACTGGTTATATATGAACGTTAAGGACTCACTAATGACTGGTGCAGCACAACGAAGAATTCTATTACTGATACCATCTAGGCCGTGTGAGTTTGTTGATTTGAGGTTCAAGAGATATTTATAAACGTCTGCAACAGACATTAAAGGAATCTCATCGGGAATATTTCTGGTGCACTTCTCCTCACAGAATGATGCCAGTGAACTTAAATTACACGATGAGTCTGGTATTGAAGACTTTAGATTCTCTATTTCTGATTGAAAGAACCAACTGAATTCATCGCATGTTATAGAATTTGGTATTGCTGATTCTGTAGGGCGTTTCTTATTGGTTAGCAAGTTAATAGCCTTCCATATATTTATACTGTTTGAATTATCTACAATCAAATTTTTAAAATGATCTTTTTTTATCCTACGAATGTCATATTTAACTTTATTCCTTAGTCTGCGGTAATTGATGAAGTCTTTATTTTTGTGTGCTGTATCTCGCTCTCTCATGATTTCCAGCACTTCTCTAGTGACCCATGGGGATTTATGTTGATTTTTGACTCGAACTTCTTTGATTGGCACGTGTTTATCGAACACATTGTAGACTGCCTTCGTCCAGAAAGCTAATGCATCGTCCGGGTCAGGAAGTTGGTAAACGTGATCAAGGGCTGCTTTTCTTAAGTCTTGCAAAAATAAATCTTGGTTGAATGCTTTAAAATTCCTAAATTTGATACTTACATGTTTATGTTTAAGAGGTTTGAACCCAATTCTTGACCATGTACAACATACCGGGTAGTGGTCACTAACTGTACAAACAGGAACAGAACATTCAATAATATTATCTGGACAAGTAACATATATATGATCAATTATAGTTGAGGATGTGTCAGTAACCCTTGTGGGACGGTTTATTAGTTGTTTGAAATTGTAAGAAAGAATGATATCGTCCCATGTCTGGTTGGATTTAGGAATATCTATGTTAATATATATAGGTATATATCTAGCCTACAGAAGAGGAAGTAGTTCATTCGTACCACAAATATGGTGTAAGCCTTAACGAGGTAGTTACCAGAAGAAAAGAGGTAGTTACCAGAAGAAAACCTAGGTTAGATACTATAGCTGAAGAAGAAGAGGCACTTGAAGTTGACAACCAAACAGGGACGAATGATATCACCGCTGAAAAAGAGAAGACTGATCCCAAGCAAAGCCCTAGTGACTGTCAAAGACGAGACAGCAATATTGAAAATGATTGTCAGATGTATGGTAATCCATAACATAAGCGATTAAAGAACGAAAGGGGTGGCTTTGAAGGGACGAATAATAGTGTCACTAACAATGTGTCAGATGATAAGACTATAAGCATCCAAGGTGGGTTACCTTTATAGCATAGAGACCGATATATAAGAACAGCTCAGGATATTTCATGTGCAGAGTACATAGGAATAATGCGTACGCAGCAGAGAGCAGTGTACCAGTTATATTGGCCAGGATTTAGTAACGTGGTCAAACTAAACAGAGAATCCGGTGTAACGGTGCAAGATACAGTTAGGATAGTTAAGTGAGTTCAAAAGAGTGTTAACGACCACATTGCCCCAGGGTTATGGATAGCCTACATGTGTTTTAGATATATAGGGACCTGCTGTCCAGACATCACCATGGGCAAAGACCATCAAAACAATGACTAAGGAAGTAGTGTGTGAAATGGTTAAGTTAATGTGACACTGCTCATCGTTCAGGAATCATCCCAGACAAGACTGCCGGGGTTGTATAGCACCTCAACAATGAACATTGTTGGTGTCACGTTACACAGTGTTGCCGGGGCCCATAATGGAAGCAAAGAATAGCAACACTGTAGCCTTCCACGCATGTCGTAAGAGGCGACTAAGGAGGCTATGGTTCCGTCGCCCTGCTACTGAGTGAGTGCGTGGCGCGACACTGCGAGCTGTTAGTTTCGTGTGAAATGCTTTTGAATCTGCCCGAGGTTTTTTGGAACATGACTGCATGTTCGGAGCGATGGCAGCTGGCTATGTCCCAGAGTTGACCGGTTTTTGCCTTATGCAGAAATGTGTGGCTGCTGGACTTCTGGTTGACTGTCACTGCCATTGACGATGAACTGTATTTTCGTGGACTGTGTGGATGAACATCTATGAAACATCCAGATGGGAAAATGACTGCCGATTCCATCAGAGATAAACTGTATGTTTCGTGGGGGACTATTCTGTTGACATTCTGGCGGTGGCATTATGCACAGTGTTTCTGTGCGGGCTTTTGTTTGTCGAGACTCCTGTCTTTCCACTTTTCACATTGGGCAGTGGGGAGCGTTTTATGTGATATTCACTGGCACAGGAACGGAGCATAATGGGGACGACCCGTTGCTGTGAAGTTGGAACCGTGACTAACTAACTACTAACTATCTAATGTGAATGTTATATCTTATGGTTTTTGTCATAAGGTTATGAGTAGGAACATGCTGAATCTTGTGTTTTCTGTTATGGATAGGGACGATAGAAGGACTAATAGGCAAGCAAAGTTACATAGTTTGTGTGTTCTTGAAGATATTAATAGACTTGCGGGTACAATGTTTTCTATGATATGTTGATTATTATGCGATGTATTAGTTCACGCATTGGTACACAAGATGGAAAGTTGGTTGTGTTGATGTGTGGGGAATATGGGAGTTTACTATGATTACTTGATGAATTATTTAGTATGGTAGCTGGGGTAAGATGGAGTCATACTTACGGCTACCCAGGCAATGTTACTGGGTCGTTATTTTTGTTTTGTGTGAGAAGCATTACTCTCCTATCATTTAAAAACGATGTTTTCTTTTGAGGAGGGGGTAGTGTATCATGCCTGGGTTCATTAACATTGGGCGTGATGGACGTAAGTGAAAGTGGTACTATATAAACAAGCTAACCGGCATTGAGAAATAGTAGACGGAGGTAAAATGAGGCTGGGTAGTAGGTCACCGGAAAGGGCAAATAAGATGACAGACGGGGACAGCTGGAGGCAGTGAATTTAAGGGGGGAGTCAAGGAGGCGTCAGCCCACTATTGTGGTTGTGAGGCAGACAGTTTGGGCTAGGGAATAGTGTTGTGTAGAGTCAAGGGACTGGAGACGGTAGTTGAAGCCGAGACCGAGTGAGGGTCGGATAGTCAGTTGAAGCCTAGACCTAGATAGGTCGGATGGTTAGTTGAAGCTTAGACCCAGGGTGGGTTATATCGAGTGAGTTTGGCCCGGGAGAGTGGCTGATTACCTGTTGTGTTGGATTAGATTAAAAAGGCCTGGAGTAGGCAGCGTTATTTTAGTATTAGGTTGTGATAAAGATATATTCTTGAATTACTGTTACTGGATTTATATGTGTTGTTTGTGTCCGTGTTCATTCATCATTAGTGTGATATTATGTGCGCAAACTCAATCTTATTCAGTGACTAATAGATGTGTCCTACAGTAATGACTTGTTGTGTGAGACAGCTGGCTAGCACAGCTTAAAATCTGCAGTGATATCAGGATCTAGACAACGACCAATCTCATTATGTTGCAAGAGAGATTGTGACATATGTGTGTGTGTGTGTGTGTGTGTGTGTGTGTGTGTGTGTGTATATATATATATATATATATATATATATATATATATATATATATTTATATATATATATATATAGCTGACCCGACCCGGCTTCGCCCAGGCCATGGCCGAGATCTATCTATCTATCTATCTATCTATCTATCTATCTATCTATCTATCTATCTGTCTGTCTGTCTGTCTGTCTGTCTGTCTATCTATCTATCTATCTATCTATCTATCTATCTGACTGTCTGTCTGTCTGTATACTTATCTGTCTGCCTGCCTGCCTGTCTGTCTGTCTGCCTGTATGTCTGTCTATCTATGTTCGACTCGTTCTCGTTAAAAATATAGACAGAATAGAAGAATAGATAGATTGATAGTAGAAAATATGATTGAAAGAGATCTATCTAAAGTAAACTTACCAAGATATCACAAACAGCCAATAAATGGTGGTCGGTGGGTTGACTGCAGAGTACTGCAAACGATATGTAACTAACTTTCTCACACATAAAATTACTTTTTTTGTAACGAACGAAAATCTTTATTTTCAAAGGGTTAAGTATTGGGCACGTAGGCCCGTCCTACATTCTGCCCTTCTTCTCTATTTCCTCTCATACATTCTTACATTCAACATCTCTTATGAAGCAATTCTTTGACAACAAAAGAACAATAAGCATTAAAATGCATGAAAAGTAACTCGTTGAGGAAATGTTTAACATGGGCATCATAAATACCCAACGTGGGTGTAACATACATATGAGAATGTTTAAAAAAATTAATGTGCTGTTGAAAAAGCAATAAAAAGATGAGTTAGAACATTTACACTATTTAAATAGATGCATTATTTTTATGAAATCTTTAAAAATGCCTTAAAGATTATATCATTATTTATTATAACTCATATGCCTGTAAATAACTGTAGACAAAGAGTTTATAAATCGTTGAAACCAATGCAACAATCTCTATATTAAAATATATAGCAATGCTGTTAAAAGTTATGCCTCTTGAAATAACTTTTGTTATGCTAAGTGCCCTCGCTATATATAAATGATAATATATTAACATATTAAATTTTAGTAAGTAAATAGCTGTATGTACACTAACAGACTTTAACAGTTGGCTGCACGGGAATGAGAAGAAGACGTGTAGAAAATTTCATCTCAATCGGATGGACCGTTTGCGAACGCATTAAGAACAGACATACATACATCGTGTTTTATATATATATATATATATATATATATATATATATATATATATATGTGTGTGTGTGTGTGTGTGTGTGTGTGTGTGTGTGTGTGTGTGTGTGTCAGGTCTTAGTCAGTTATGACTGAGCTACCGTATGACAATAGTTGGTACTACCTCCTTTCTGTCAGCGCCGAATGTTGGGCGGCGCTTAACAGACTCGACACCACCCCACATTGTACCAACGGCATCGGGCGGAAGAGTGCAATTGGGAGGGTACAAGCCTTATCCTCGTGCGAGGAAATGCAACCCAAAGACAAAATAAGTCATGGCAGTGCAGACCAGGCCCTAAGCCATAATTGGCAGCTGGTCTAGGATCGAAGCTCCGACAGGCGGACAGTTAGAGCATTGCTTTGCTGATCCGGTAGCTTCTGCGGCTTGTCTTGTTCCAGATGTATAGGTGTTAACTTTCCTCTGGAGTGAACTAGGCACGCCGAGAGAGGGATCATGCTGCATGGGCAACACATGGTTTCTTTATTTTATCCCAGGCTTTGTCCTATAGAGAGGCAATAACTCCATCCCTGGTCTTAACCGGTCTCGGAATCAAAGCGAGTGGCAACTGTTATGGGTTATAAGTCCTTGTCGGTTGGCGTAGACATGGGGCGCCACGCGTTGCCTCTGACGGTGGGAGACACCTACAGGTGTCACTGATTAGCTACCGCCCTCCTCAAGCTGGGCAGCCCCCGGCCAATTGGGTGCTGATCCGCAACAGCCTGTCTGCTTTAATGGGTGCTTGGGGCTAGGAAAAAATCTGAATCGCAGGCTGTAAAACCAATACACCATGTACTAATAAAAAAGAATAATAGAAACCTAAAGCTACGACTTGCAACCTGAAACGTGAGAACCATGTGTCCAGAATTTTCCACTGACTTTACAAATATTGACGATGTGAGAAAAACGGCTGTGATTGATGCTGAACTCAATCGTCTTAACATTGATATTGCTGGCCTGCAGGAAACTCGCCTCGCTGAGGAAGGGTCACTCAGGGAAAAAAATTACACCCTTTTTGGAATTGAAGAGGGCAGGCAGAAAAAATACAACATTGTGTGGGCTTTGCAGTGAAGAATTCGCTACTGGGAATGATTGATATCCCAGCTGGGGGTATTGAAAGATTATTATCACTGCGCTTTGCAACCTCTTGTGGATTTGCCACCATTCTCACTGCATATGCACCGACACTCGCTTCCTCTGATGATGTGAAGGATACGTTCTATGAGCAGCTAGACTCTGCGATCAAGGCAGTTCCAAAATCCGAACTACATTTATATACTCGGTGATTTCAATGCTCGTGTGGGCAAGGACTCGAATTCATGGCCAGTGTGCTTTGGAAAATACAACAGCGGTCGCATGAATTATAATGGGCAAAGGCTGCTGGAGCATTGCACTATAAATGACCTATGTATTACAAACTTCTTTTTTTAAAACAAAAGAGTTGCATAAGGTCACATGGAAACATCCAAGATCCGGCCATTGGCATCAGCTGGACTTCATTATCATACGGAGGCAACATCTGAACCATACACCATTAACTCGAAGTTACCACAGTGCTGACTGTGATACAGATCATTCTTTGGTTGTTGCAAGGGTTAGACTGAGACCAAAGAGAATCTACACAGATCCACACAAGTCTAGCCCCAGGATTAATATTATTAACACTCACGATCCTGGAAAGCGCTTTGAATTTCAACTGCAACTTGAAGACACTTTCAATGATACATCAGAAAAATTGTATAGTAAATGATAAATGGAGTAAACTTAAGGAAACTATTTATAAAACAGCGCTAAGGGTTTACGGCACTGTTGATCATAAGAGCCAGGACTGGTTTGCGGCAAACAGCCGGATACTGCAGCTCTTGATTGATAAAAAGAAGACAGCTCTCTTAAGAAACAAGGAAAGACCAACGCGTAACACTCTGTGTGAGCTGAAGCCTGCGAGAACGGATGTACAAAAGGCTGCCAGGCAGTGTGCGAATGACTATTGGATCAAGTTATGTGAGTCCATTCAAATCGCAAGTGATAAGGGAAACATAAGAAGCATGTATGAAGGGATAAAGAAAGCCTGTGGTCCAATGGTCAAAAGAAGTGCACCGCTGAAAACCTTGACTGGAGAAATCATCACTGATAAGAAACAGCAGATGGATAGATGGGTCGAGCACTATTTAGAGCTTTACTTAAGTGAGACCAAGCATAGAGGCCCTGCCAATTCTTGACCACCTGGACACACTTCCCACTATAACAGAAGTTAAGTGTGCTATAAATGAGCTTGCATCTGGCAAGGCTCCAGGTAAGGATGGGATTCTAATAGAGGTAATCAGGACTGGGCAAGACACACTAGCTCTACAGATCCACCAGCTAATGGAGCTATGCTGGCGAGAAGGACAAGTCCCACAGAATTTCAAAGATTCAAACATCATAACACTGTACACGAACAAGGGCGATCGGAGCGACTGTAACAATTATAGGGGTATCTCACTTCTGTGTATTGTTGGGAAAGTATTTGCCAGAATTGTTCTGCGCAGACTTCAAGTCCTGGGAGATCAAGTCTACCCCGAATCACAGTGTGGCTTCCGTCAGAACCGGTCTATCATTGATATGATATTCTCATTGCGACAGATGCAAGAAAAATGCCGGGAACAAAATCAGCCACTGTGTATTGCCTTCATCGACCTCACAAAGGCATTCGATTTGGTCAGTCGTGAGGGTCTGTTAAAAGCACTAAAGAAGATTGGCTGCCCACCAACTCTTCTGTCCATTGTGGAATCGTTCCACACAGGCATGAAGGGTATAATCAAGTTTGATGGCTCAACTTCAAAAGAGTTTGAAATCAAGAGTGGAGTTAAGCAAGGTTGTGTAATAACCCCCACCCTATTTGGGATATACTTTTCACTTCTACTGAAATATGCCCTTCGTGATCAGGATGAAGGTATATACATTCACTCACGCTCAGATGGTGGCCTCTATAATGCTCAGAGATTGAAGGCCAAGACCAAAATTAGGAGGGTACTAACCAGAGAGTTGCTTTTTGCGGATGATGCTGCGATTACGACACACTATGAGCAAGAATTACAACATCTACTATCTGCATTCTCCAATGATTGTTCTGAATTTGGTTTAACAATTAACAAACAAAAAAAAAAGACACAGATTATGTCACAAGGTGCACATGGTGTACCATCAATCTGTATTGACGATGCCGAACTAGAGATGGTAGACCATTTTACATATCTAGGATCAGAGGTAAATAGCAAATTATCCCTCGATCAGGAAATCAACATCAGATTTGGCAAGGCAGCAACAACAATGAACATGTTAGCAAAAAGAGTCTGGGAGAACAGGAAGCTTACTGCCAAAACAAAAGTCCTCGTCTACCAAGCCTGTGTCCTTAGTACTCTTCTTTATGGCAGTGAAACCTGGACAACTTACTCACGCCAAGAGAAACGCTTAAACAGCTTTCATATGCGGTGTCTGCGAAGAATACTTGGTATTAAGTGGCAAGACAAAATCACAAATACTGAAGCATTGGAAAGATCAGGTTGTGTGACGGTGTATTCCATGCTCAGTCTTCGTAGTCTTAGATGGATAGGACATGTTAGGACGATGGATGATGGTAGAATACCAAAGGATATAATTTTTGGTGAATTACAGATGGGTAGGATATCTCAGGGTCGGCCTCTACTACGATACAAAGATGTGTGTAAGCGGGACATGATTGATACAGGCATAGATAATGCACATTGGGAGCAAGTCGCCGCTGAACGTGCTGCATGGAGGGCAAACATCAGAAAAGGAATAAACACAAAAGAGAAGATGATTGCAGATAAAGCACGCACAGAACGTGAGAGACGTAAGATGGTGCACAATGGTGGAAATGACCATGTTTTCACATGCATCTACTGTGGGCAATAAAACATGTGGAAAAAACAAGTATTGGCAAAAAATTGCAGCCATCAGAATCAACAACCTAGTAGAAACTTTACAGTGTTTAAAGAAGGGCGCCAGTCGGGATTGTGAAATGTCTCCTGATGTGTTCTCATTGCCCAGTGAACATATAATTATAGAAAATATGCCAGGGATTCTGGTTGGTGGATATAATATAAATAACCTACATTATTTATTGCCTGGCATATTTCGCTGCATCTCGTCAGGTACATACTGCAGAAATCACACAACTTACGTGAATTAACTAGATAAATCCTTCAAGTTGAAATATACACATATTCGCACAGTAATGTCACTTATCTACCACGGTAATTTTAAGCTGACTAACATGGACATCTTCGGACAAATTCATGGCACACTTAGAAGAAAAGAGATCCGCAGACATCAACAACTTGGCCTTTTACCGTCGTTATGTGGACGATATACTAATTATCACCACAGACGAGCTACAAGCAACATCGTTTCAGGCCATAATGAACATGACGCATAAAAACATCTCTGTATCTATGGAACACGAACACAACGAAGCGTTACCGTTCCTAGATATTCTAATGAGACGTAGAGCAGACGGCACAATTCAAAGATCGGTGTATCGCAAAGGAACATGGACTGGCCAATACCTAAATTTTCAGAGCTTCACACCTGTCCAGTACAAACGGGGCTTAGTACGGACCTTGTTTGACCGTGCTAGAAAGATATGCACCCAGGACACACTGACAGAGGAATTTGATACTCTGAAGAATGTCTTAAACCTGAATGGGTACTCCACAGGAGTTATAAAGCGCCACTGCCAACAGCCCATACCCAAAGCAGACGTAACTACAGTCCCTAAACTCAAGGTATTCATCCAGCTAACCTTTCGAGGGGATGACGTAATGCAACGTCTACAAGACCGGCTTACTACAGCAGTAGGTCGAACATTCTGTGCGGCAACTCCAGTCATCTTATATATAAAAAAGGAGCGTATCTCTGTATGTATTTATGTATCTCCGTATGTCCTTTATTTGTTCGCGAACGGCCCATCCGATTGAGATGAAATTTTCTACACGCCTTCCTTTCAGTCCAGAGATGCCAACTGTGATATTTTGTTAGTGTGAAATCGCCTGCTTACTCAGTATTATTTCATTTTTCATTTTTCATCATAATGTCATATATTTCAGGGGATCTAACTCGTAAAAGTTATTTCAAGGGGCATAACTTTTCTGTATAACTTATAGTCATATTGTGGCATCGTTTTCAAAGATTTATAAACTCTTTGTCCATAGTTATGTACCGGCATATGAGTTATAATAAATAATGATACAATCTGTAAGGCATTTTCAAAGTTTTCATAAAAATGATGCACAATGCATAACATTGTAACTCATCTTTTTTTGCTTAAGAAGTTACTGTAGTCATGCAGGTGATTAGAAAGAGTTTTCATTAAAAATAATGGATGGTGTGTGGTAGAACGTTCTTTTAAGTTACATTTTTTTTGTTGTATGAATTTAATGAAGCCGGACAGGGTCAGGCAGACAGATAGACAGACAGACAGACAGATAGACAGTCGGGAACAGGAACTTATACGACTACTTATATAAATTAAATGAGATGCTTCACACCAGGAGCTGGGCGATGTCGGGCCGGGTCAGACAGACAGACAGACAGACAGTCGGGAACGGGAACTTATATGACTACTTATATGAATTAAATGAGATGCTCCACACCAGGAGCTGGGCAATGCCGGGCCGGGTCAGACAGACAGACAGACAGACAGACAGACAGACAGACAGACAGACAGACAGACAGACAGACAGACAGTCGGTAACGGGAACGAGAACTTATATGACTACTTATATGAATTAAATGAGATGCTCCCCACCAGGGTCTGGGCGAAGCCGGGCAGGGTCAGCTAGTTAGATATAAAACCGTACCGATTCCTACACCAGCAGTCAAAGAGCCTGTTCCTCTGTACGCCACAAAGAATTGTATTTACCAATTCACATGTAGATGCCAGGCCGTTTACATTGGTAGAACAGAGAGACAGCTTAACAAACGGGTGTCAGAACACATACCTCAATGGATCAACAAGATACAACACACAGGAAATGCTAGCCTCGTGGGACCGACACACCGGAAGCTCCCGGCGTCTTCAATCGGTAGGCACATTGTCGACAGTGGCCATGTCGTGGACAGAGACACTGCATTTCGCGTGTTGTTTAACACACAAAATACTCGCTTGTTAAAGTTTCCAGAAGCAATTATGATCTATCAACGCAAGCCAGAATTGTGTAAACAGAAAGACATGTTAGTCAGCTTAAAATTACCGTGGTAGATAAGTGACATTACTGTGCGAAATTGTGTATATTTCAACTTGAAGGATTTATCTAGTTAATTCACGTAAGTTGTGTGATTTCTGCAGTATGTACCTGACGAGGTGCAGCGAAATATGCCAGGCAATAAATCGTGCAATCTATTATTTGTGTCTTCGTTATTCAAATTCACTATGGGAAAACATTGTTTTGAATCTACATTATGCTTATGAGATCGTCTTGATAGCAAACCGTCAAAAACAACTGCAAGAAATGATAGATACAGTGGTTGTAGAAAATAGAAAAAAATGGCCTCACTTTGAATAATAGAAAGATAGAAGTCATGTTGATATCATGGGAACAGATTGTGCCTAAATCCTAAATGTGCAGTTAAAGTAAATGACATTATTTTGGGGCAAGTGCAGAAATTCAGATATCTAGGAACATGGATAACCTGGGATGGAAGATGCATCACAGAACGTAATAGGGCAAGGAAAAGATACATTCTGTCAAATGAAGTGCGTTTTGTGCAATTAGTCATTGTCCTTGAAAGTTAGAAAGAGAGTTCCTCCATGCTACATGTAACCAATTTTAACATATGGCTGCCAGTACTGGACTATTAGTAATCAAGTGAAAAAATCCCTGGAATGCTTGGAGATGTAGTTTTATAGAAGGATGCTGAAAATTAGTTGGACAGCGAAAATGAGTAATCGTGACATTTTCAGGGAAGCTGAGTCTCAGAGACAACTTATCTCAAACATCAGAAAGAGGCAGTCATTGTTTTATTTTGCCACATAATGAGAAGTCAAATATTGGAACATGTCGTTACAACCGGAAATATTTGCGGGAAGATAGCGTGAATAGTTTCTTGACAGTCGTGTATCATGGCATGGAAGGGACTCAACACACGAGTTGATCCATGACGTCGGAGATCGCAATTTGGGGAGAAGTATGATCGCCCACGCCAGCCGGCAAGACACTGGAAGATGATGATTATGATGATGAATATACACATGCAAAATCCACAGAAAGAATCCGGGATAGCGCAATGAGTAACACCCCTGCCTGTAGGCCCAGCGGTTACTGCCAGTGAAATGTCAATCCAGACGGAGAATTTAAATCATGGTTCGAGTTGTCAGGTCTGATAGCCTTAAATGGGAACTAAGAAATATTATGGAAAGTCAAAATAGCCGGCGCTATAGTGATGACATAAGCTTTACAATTAAATATAAATATCAGTAGTATTTGTAACTATATACATAGCATGTGAATAGAAAATAAAATCGGGTCTTATTATTTGCTGTATCAACAGCACACAAAAGAAAATTTAACTCACGTCGCGCATTCTTACAACTTGTAAATGGGTACATAATTTACCTGTTATCATTGATGCCATTTCAGAGTGGTATGCGATTGTCAAAATGTTTTGTATTTCTTTAAATCTTTAACTGTCATCTACTGCCTATAGTGGCTTGCAGTGTAGGGCAGTGGGTCGTGAGCATAGGGAATTGTGCAGGTTAAGGTCCCGTCCCCCCCCCCCCCCCCCGATAGAAACACATCCATCACTTACCGAGGGTTCGAACCCGGGTTTCCCAAAGCAGAGCGTTGCATTCTTGCCATTCGGCCAGCCGCTCCTCCATACCTTTAACTCTAGGCATAAATAAAGGGAGATTATCTGAAAAATGTTTAAATGAAAAAGAGTAGGATATCGTGAACCAAACGTGCGTAACTAGATTGAACTGGAAATATATTTACTAAAATAGACTCAGATATTCAAAACTCTTCACCACTAACACATAGGGGGAAAAATATGAAACCTTCAAACATAATATCGACGTAAGCTGTCACATATTGTGACAATCAACACATTTCAAATATCTATATTTTTAATGTACGAAACGCAGCTGCGCGAAATTCGGCAGTGGATCGTGTCGCACAGGTTACTTATGGAAGTATGTTAGCCGGTCATTCAGAAAGCTATGGCAAACGACTGAACACAAAACTTGTCAAGATATCAACTGCAGCTGAAAAATTCTGGTGTTGACTGCAATGTCCTGTAAAGGATATGCGAAGGAAAATTTTAATATCACGCAATACCACAAGGGAAAAATAAATAAACAGATAAAAGGCTTAATCTCTATATGTTACCGGACCCATACATGAACCATCGGATAGTTAAACTGTAACCTAATGTGTATACACGTGGAGTCGGCTAAGGATTGTTGGTAGCGTTAACTGCAGAACACGAGCAATTATAATTATGTATACACAGGACTTGCCTTCAGTTGTTTAAGGGACTATGCTCCATTTGGAGACAACAGGCAGAAGCTGGCAAAGGCAAAGCTTTCAGATATCGTAGGTTTGGCAGAATCATACCTCAGTCAACTTCAGAGTTATTTAGGCTGGTTGTGTTCATTGATGAACAACCGGGAATGAGAGAGAGAGAGAGAGAGAGAGAGAGAGAGAGAGAGAGAGAGAGAGAGAGAGAGAGAGAGAGAGAGAGAGAGTTGATAAACGAAAAAAAGAGGGGACAAGTGAAATATTTTGGCCAAGTTAAAAGACATGATACTCTTATAAAAATCATACTGGAAGGCAAAGTTGAGGGCAAGCGAGCAAGAGGTAGACAACGATACAGGTGGGAGAATAACATCAAGAGATGGACGAACATCAGCCTGACAGAATGTACAGTCAAGGCAGTGTTGGAGATCCATTGCAGACATCTTTCATTGCGGAGACGGCACCTGATTGATTAATTAATTGTTCACTGATGGACATCTACGGTGTAGAACATTGCATAAGTAAACTTGTATGTATAACCACACCAATAAATATTCCACGATGTGTTGGTTCAGTATCAGCACAGAAACACTATGAGAAACAAACACCATGTATAACCACACCAATAAATATTCCACGATGTATTGGTTCAGTATCAGCACATAAACACTATGAGAAAAAAACATAGGAACAGCCACACAAAAGAATCCGGGGTCGCGCAGTTGTGGGGTGTGGATTTTAATTTAAGAGAATATTTTTGTTAAGTTTGTCTAGGGGATTTAATTAATTCTCTGGTCACTGTTAGAATGCAGGGTGATCAGGGATATTTACCACAAACACCAGGAGAAAACACTTCAATCGTTGAAACAATGGCATTTGTGTGTAGGTTTCCTTTCCCACTTCATCACCCTTTACGTTTTCTATAGTGTAAGAGGATATTGATTGCTCACAACATATAAACAACCACTGTTGAACAGACATCACATTTACTTAATGTACACATCAACAATTTTTGGACAAACATTTCAGGCATTAAATCAAGATCTGTAGTTACATACATGATAGTGTAATGATCACATTGAATCTGATTAACAGGCATGGGAATGAGTTGCATTATCAACACACATTTACCCCCTTTTTACCCAAGAAATTTTTGTTATTACAAACAACACAACAACCACAAATTGGGTCTACTTTCCTTGACCCACCTTACATAATTAAGGCAAATAATGATCTAAGTACACAGAACCCAACATATAAAACAGTTATTTCAGACACCCTTTACAATTCTCATATTTAAAAATAATGAGATGGTGTCAAAATACTCAACTTTACCATAACCACCATTTGGTTATACCTCATTACCAAATAAAACACTACTGACCTGGTAACTCCATGACATAGAAAATACAAATACATAAAAAAAGCAATTGGTACTAATAATTAAATTAATTATAGTATTCCTTTAGGCGTTGCAGTGAGTATTCTTCTCCAGAGCAAAGCAGTTAATGTCCATAATTATCCGGGACAGAAATAAAATACTCACAGTCATGTTATAATACCACTTAAGTTGGCTGCTGATTAATTATAATCCATATTAGGAAATAAATTCACCACATATCCCTCCATGGGCTAGAATCACCAATATTCTATTGCCAGGGGCTCGGTGTTTTTGTGACAATTGGGCCTCAGGTTGGTCATACTTCAGGAATTCCACTTAAGCTCTGCAGAAGGTAATTCCTTTTATCATCAGGTATGATGAAAAGTCGACGTCCATTCAGCTCTTCGGCTTTAACTATCCGCATCTCTATGTTCACAAAGAGTTTTCACCCACCTAGTCACCAGTCTATAGCCAATTCCACAGTTGATGGCATTTCGGCTGACATGGGACCAGCACAGAGTTCTGATTCAGTATTTCCTTTCAGTGTAGACATACAATGCTGCTTGTCATTCCTTTGGTTCATCTGGGAATATTTCCAGGATTTATCTGCTGCATGGAACTAAAGAATATTACTTCCAACACATAACCAGGGTTGCAAGCAATTAGATAATTCCTTTGGTTGCAGGCGTAAAGGCATTTACTCCGCTAGCTGCTTTCATATGGTCTTATTGGTTAATGATTGTGTTCAGGTTTTGGATCCTTGAGGTAATCTGGTGTAGTTATGTTTCAGAGGATCTTAGTTGGTAAGTTGGTTGTATTGGCTTATGCGGTTTCAGTGTCTCTTCTCATTTGTTTGAGTTTGTGTTAGTTTCTAGAACTTGGTGTTGAGTCTGCCGCTGTATGACTGATTGAAGGACTATTCAATTCTTAACAGGAAACTGGGAATGTTCTATGGTTTCGTTGACCTCGCAGATTGGTGGCGTACCAGGCGGTATCTCCTCGACGTAAAATTAGACGATACTCTGTTGTCAGTGTATTTTGCATATCAATTTATCTTGATGGACAATTAAATAATGAGATCCATCATGGATATCCTGACAGAAGTAGGACTATCAATCGCTGAGTGTCTCTCTTCAACAGGTCTTTCGCTGGCTAAGCCGCGGATAAGCGTAGCAGTCAACGTTGATGTTTTTCTAGATCCAGACCATGGTTAAGCCATTTAGTCCTGACTCACCTTCACCAGGCTGTTGACCCAGGATCCTGATGGGTGAAATGTCCAACATACCACCACTCGCTATAGAAATGGATGACAAAAGAATACAAGACAGGCATTAATACTTTGTGGTGTGATAACCTTTTCACAACACAATTGCAAACAAAAAGGGAGAAGGTAAAAGGAGTGGGTTGTCCACATTCCGTTGTCCCTCGTTGCTTGTTGTAGAGCCGTTCTGACTCTAAATGTGAGTGAAGTATCTTTTCACTCTAAGTTTTTTTCCAAGATTGTTAATGGGAACTATTTGATGAGCAAAGCCATTCTGTCCCCAGGGGTAAAATTAAAATGTAAATTTCCACAGTAAAGATTAACAATCAGGACCGGAGTAAAATTCTCATAAGAGAGAAACCCCAACATGTACATTTTATCACATGTGAACTAACCTGAGAATCCTACATGCTAATTGCTAAATGTTTTGCATATCCTTTACAGGACATCGCTGTCAACAGCAGCAGCTTTCAGCTGTCTGTTGCTTTCTTGGCAAGATTACGCTCAGTGGTTTGCCATTGCTTTCTGAGCTGCCGGCTCAGTTATCCCGCAAGTCACCAGCGGGGGTCGAACCGCTTCCAGATCTCGTCCGCTACGAGACTCTGCGTGATAACCGGGAATACGGAGAAAGTGTTGTAACCCCTCGGCCAGAGAGACCGACATAATAATTACATAATAATACCGCAAGGAGCCTATGTTTTTGGGTTTCCTCATGGGTTAATCCTTAAAAAATAAATTGTTTTCCCCAATTGCTTCAGCAGTATGAGGTTAATGATCGTTGTGATATATTTTGCCAAGTTCTAGTATTCGGAGTGTTTTTTATCAGAATAACTTATTCCGCATGGTCCAGTCTTCTGAATATTATGAACATCAATCTTCGCTTCTGTTCCTACCACAGTGAGGTGATGCGGATTGAAGGCACATCCTATCGGAACATTCATTTATATCATGCGTTTACTGCCTTTGTTCTTGAATTTATATTCTCAAACATAGCAATTTCTGAATGACAATTTCCGAGCAATATTTTATGACATGATTACAGGTCAATCACACCTATGGTGTGGTTACTAATCTGTTAACAAAAAGATTGTACTAAGATTTTGCACGATAGTTTCAGCTTAGGAATTAGGAACATATTTACCCAAAATGAACTCAGTCCATGATATGTGTAATCATTTGTATGTCTCCGCATGGATAAAAAAGGTTCAGAAATATCCTTAACAGTGAATTTACACTACATAGGATATATGAAAGTGGCAGAAACAAGTTCTCTACTATGAAATATGAATCAAGAGTCTGCTCCCACATGGAGAAATTGTTTTCTGAATGTGTTTCTGACATGAGTTTGATACTCTACAGTACACATAATATTTATAGGCTATACGCACTGCTAGTTAGACATAAGTTCACAATGCCTATAAGAAGATTTAACATAGGAATTTGAAATTATAAAGCATAGGAAAAATTACAGCGTGGCACCCACATGGCGCTCAGAAGTAACAACATTCAGACTGGTTTACAAGAATTATTGATTTATCATTCTAACTACTTCTTAATTAAACACAATGGTATATGTACTTTATCAAAATACAATAATACATATTAATAATGTAGATGTTAACATACCAACGGCTGCAGAGAATGATGGTTTTTAGGGCTAAAATACCCTATCAACGAAGGGAAAGGCCGGAGTGTCTGTCTCCTTTGTCTACACTGACCAAAATGGACACTCTAGCCTTTGTGTAAAAAAATAGACGACGGTTGGCCACGTACTTGAACCAAACTAACCAAACTATGGCCAAATTTTATTTTGGCTACTGCCAAATAAATTAAGCTCTGTTTTCTTTTCTTCTCCTACACTAAGTAAGATACTTAAACAGTAGTTGCTAGGGATTTGTATTTTTAAACGGCGTCTATAGACGGATGTTAGTAGAGACGTTTTTGTATACCACAGCAGTGGCTAGTATTCTTCTAACTTCCATGTAGAAGGAAATTGTGAATATGGTTTTGGCTGTCAGGATGGCCTATCAATGGATGGGGAAAGGGAAATATAAAGGCAATCAAAGCAAGTCGGCGTTCTAGTGACCACATCCCACATTGTGTGTATATTATATAAAGTAAAGCAAGCCGTTCTAGTGACCACATCCCACACTGTGTGTATATTATATAAAGTAAAGCCAGCCGACGTTCTAGTGACCACATCCCACATTGTGTGTATATTATATAAAGTAAAGCCAGCCGTTCTAGTGACCACATCCCACATTGTGTGTGTATTATATAAAGGAAAGCCAGCCGGCGTTCTAGTGACCACATCCCACATTGTGTGCATATTATATAAAGTAAAGCAAGCCGTTCTAGTGACCACATCCCACATTGTGTGTATATTATATAAAGGAAAGCCAGCCGGCGTTCTAGTGACCACATCCCACACTGTGTGTATCTTATATATAAATTAGGATGTGCGTATCTCTGTATGTATTTATGTATCTCTGTCTGTATGTATGTCCTTTATGCGCTCGCGAACGGCCCATCCGATTGAGATGAAATTTTCTACACGCCTTCCTTTCATTCCAGAGATGCCAACTGTCGTAGTTTTTTTTTCTTCTTCCTCCTCCTCCCTCCTCCCTCCTCCCCCTCCCAAAATACGTACGTCCAGGAAATGGTCTTCTACATAGACACTTCTCTCTGAGGTCCGCGATAACATATTAACCTGGTGGGATGGCAATCAATCATCCTACTACCTCCTCCCTCCTCCTCCCTTCTCCCTCTTCCTCCCTCCGCCTCCTCCCTCCTCCCACTCTCTACTCCTCCTTCCTCCTCCCTCCTCCTCCTCCCTCTTCCTCCCTCTTCCTGCTCCCTCCGCCTCCTCCCTCCGCCTACTCTCTCCTCCTCCTCCCTCCTCCTCCCTCTCCCTCCTCCTACTCCCTTCTCCTCCTCCTCCTCCCTCCTCCTCCCTTTACCTCCTCCTCCTCCCTCCTCCCTTCTCCTCCTCTTCCTCCTCCCTTTCCTTCCTCCTCCTCCTCCCTCTACCTCCTCCTCCCCCTACCTCTTTCCTCCTACCTCCTCCTCCTCTTCCACCTCTCTTTCCTTCCTCCCCTCTTCATTCTCCCTCCTTCCTCTCCCTCCTTCCTCCTCCTCCTCCTCTCCCCTCCTCCTCCTCCCTCCTCCTCTCCCTCCTCCATCCTCCTCCTCCCTCTCCCTCCTCTTCCTCCTCCCTCTACCTCCTCCCTCCTCCTCCCTCTACCTCCTCCCTCCACCCTCCTCCTCTTCCTCCTCCCTCTCCCTCCTCCCTCTTCCTTCCTCCTCCTCCTCCCTCTACCTCCTCCCTCCTCATCCTCCCTCCTTCCTCTCCCTCCTTCCTCCTCCTCCTTCTCCCTCTGCCTCCTCCCTCCTCCTCTCCCCTCCTCCTCCTTCCTCCTCCCTCCTACTCCTCCCTCTTCCTCCTCCTCCCTCTTCCTCCCTCTCCCTCCTCCATCCTCCTCCTCCCTCTTCCTCCTCCCTCTTCCTCCTCCTCCTCATCCTCCCTCTACCTCCTCCCTTCTCCTCCTTCCTCCACATCCCTCCTCCTCCTCTCCCCTCCTCCTCCTACCCTCTTCCTCTTCCCCTTCCCCTCCTCCCTCTACCTCCTCCTTCTTCCATCCTCCTCCTCCCTCTACCTCCTCCTCCCTCTTCCTCTTCCTCCTCCTCCTACCTCCTCACTTCTCCTCCTCTCTCCTCCTCCCTTTTCCTTTCTCCTACTCCTCCCTCTACCTCCTCCCTCCTCCTCCGTCCTCCACATCCCTCCTCTTCCTCCTCCCTCTACCTCCTCCCTCCTCATCATTCCTCCTCCTACTCCTCCCCCTCCTTCTCCTCCCTCCTCCTTCTCCCTCCTCCTTCTACCTCTTCCTCTCTCCACCTCCTCTCTCCTCCTCATCCTCCTCCCTCTCCCTCCTCCTGCGTTCTCATCCTCCCTCCTCCTCCTCCTTCTTCCTCCCCCTCATCCTCACCCTCCCTCCTCCTCTCTCCTCGTCTTCCCTCCCCTCCTCCTTCCTCTTCCTCCCTCCTCCTCCTCCTCCTGCGTTCTTATCCTCCCTCCTCCTCCTTCTTCCTCCTCCCTCCTCCTCCCTCTCCCTCCTCCTCTCTCCTCCTCTTCCCTCCCCCTCCTCCTTCCTCCTCCTCCCTCTTCCTCTTCCTCCCTCCTCCTCCCTCCTTCTCCATTCTTCTCCTCCTCTCCCCTCCTCCTCCTACCCTCTTCCCCTTCTCCCTCTCCCTCCTCCTCCCTCCTCCTCCTTCCTCCTTCTCCCTCTGCCTCCTTCCTCCTCCTCCTCCCTCCTCCTCCCTCCTCCTCCCTTCTCCTCTCCCCTCCTTCTCCCTCTCCTCCTCCCTCCTCCTCCTCCCTCCTCCTCCTCCCTCCTCTTCTTCTCTACTCCTCCCTCCTCCTCCCTCCTCCTCCTCCCTCTTCCTCCCTCTTCCTGCTCCCTCCGCCTCCTCCCTCCGCCTACTCTCTCCTCCTCCTCCCTCCTCCTCCCTCTCCCTCCTCCTACTCCCTTCTCCTCCTCCTCCTCCCTCCTCCTCCCTTTACCTCCTCCTCCTCCCTCCTCCCTTCTCCTCCTCTTCCTCCTCCCTTTCCTTCCTCCTCCTCCCTCTACCTCCTCCTCCCCCTACCTCTTTCCTCCTTCTCCATTCTTCTCCTCCTCCTCCTACCCTCTTCCTCTTCCCCTCCTCCCTCTCCCTCCTCCATCCTCCTCCTCCCTCTTCCTCCTCCTCCTCCCTCTTCCTCCTCCCTCTCCCTCCTCCCTCTTCCTGCTCCCTCTTCCTCCCTCCTCCTCCTTCCTCCTTCTCCCTCTGCCTCCTCCCTCCTCCTCCTCCCTCCTCCTCCCTTCTCCTCTCTCCCTCCTTCTCCCTCTCCTCCTCCCTCCTCCTCCTCCTCCTCCCTCCTCTTCTTCTCTCCTCCTCCCTCCTCCTCCCTCCTTCTCCCTCCTCCTCCTCCCTCTACCTCCTCCTCCCTCCTCCTCCCTCTACCTCCTCCTCCCTTCACATTCTCCTCCTCCCTCTTTCTCCTCCTCCCTCTCCTCCTCCTGCTCCCTCCTCCTCCCTCATCCTCCCTCCTCCTCCTCCCTCCTCCTCCTAATCCCTCCTCCTCCCTCCTATTCCTCCCTACTCCTCCTGTCTCCGCCCTCCTCCTCCCTCCTCCACCTCCCTCTTCCTCCTCCCTCCTCCATTTACTCAAGACAGACAGACAGTCAGACAGATAGTCGGGAACGGGATCTTATATGACTACTTATATGATTTAAATGAGATGCTCTCCACCATGGGCTGGACTGGGTCAGACAGACAGACAGATAGATAGATAGACAGACAGACAGTCGGGAACGGGAACTTATATGACTACTTATATGAATTAAATGACATGCTCCCCATCAGGGTCTGGGCGAAGACGGGCTGGGTCAGACAGACAGACAGACAGACAGTCAGACAGACAGATAGTCGGTAACGGGAACGAGAACTTATATGACTACTTATATGAATTAAATGAGATGCTCCCCACCAGGGTCTGGGCGAAGCCGGGCAGGGTCAGCTAGTATTATATAAAGAAAAGCCAGCCGACGTTCCAGTGACCACATCCCACATTGTGTGTATATTATATAAAGTAAAGCAAGCCGTTCTAGTGACCACATCCAACATTGTGTGTTTCTATATATATATATATATATATATATATATATCTTATATATAAAAAAGACTTGTGCGTATGTATCTCTGTATGTATTTATGTATCTCTGTCCGTATGGCCTTTATTTGTTCGCGAACGGCCCATCCGATTGAGATGAAATTTTCTACACGCCTTCCTTTCATTCCAGAGCTGACAACTGTGATATTTTGTTAGTGTGAAATCGCCTGCTTACTCAGTATTATTTCATTTTTCATTTTTCATCATAATTTCATATATTTCAGGGGACCTAACTCTGTAAAAGTTATTTCAAGGGGCATAACTTTTCTGTATAACTTATAGTCATATTGTGGCATCGTTTTCAAAGATTTATAAACTCTTTGTCCATAGTTATGTACCGGCATATGAGTTATAATAAATAATGATACAATCTGTAAGGCATTTTCAAAGTTTTCATAAAAATGATGCACAATGCATAACATTGTAACTCATCTTTTTTTGCTTAAGAAGTTACTGTAGTCATGCAGGTGATTAGAAAGAGTTTTCATTAAAAATAATGGATGGTGTGTAGAAGAACGTTCTTTTAAGTTACTTTTTTTGTTGTATGAATTTAATGAAGCCGGACAGGGTCAGGCAGACAGATAGACAGACAGATAGACAGTCGGGAACGGGAACTTATATGACTACTTATATGAATTAAATGAGATGCTCCACATCAGGAGCTGGGAAATGCCGGGCCGGGTCAGACAGACAGACAGACAGACAGACAGACAGACAGACAGACAGACAGACAGTCGGTAACGGGAACGAGAACTTATATGACTACTTATATGAATTAAATGAGATGCTCCCCACCAGGGTCTGGGCGAAGCCGGGCAGGGTCAGCTAGTATATATATATAATACAATGTATGTCTGTATGTATGTTATGTTCGCGAACGGTCCATCCGATTGAGATGAAATTTTCTACAAGTGTTCTTCTCATTCCCGTGCTTTTTTCTGCTTCTGTCATTCGCTAGAAATATGTCTATATCTACAGTGTTGTCTCTTGTATGAATTTAACTGTCTTTTTCAGTTCACACAGTGGTCCATAGAGTTTATCTTCCACTGTCATCTCTCTAGGCCAGAAGGTTTGCCTAGATATGTTATATTTTGGGCAGTCTTGGAGTATGTGCTCTGCTCTCTGCGAGGCCAATCCACATGTGCGCATTGCTGTTTCACCAATCTTGAATTGTGTATACATGCGGTTGCGTAATCTATTGTGTCCTGTTCTGAGGCGCAGAATAATTACTTGTTCTGGTCTGTCAATAACGTGGTAGTCATCTTGAGCAGGTTTTGGTGGCTTTCTGGCCGATTTTACCATTCTTTTCTTTTGTTGGTATGTAACGGGCACATCAGGCTGTTCTTCTTTGGCTCCTTCCTTAGCCAATTGATCAGCTCTGTCGTTTCCGGGTACTCCACAGTGGGATGGTATCCACTGTATGGTGACCTTATGCTGACTGCTAAATTCAGAAAGTAGTGTCCTTAGTACTGGAAATTTCCCAGACAGGAGCGCCTCGAGTACTGATTTTGCATCTGTCAGTAGCACCACAGGTTGTGTACCATTGCTGTTATTTAGTAATTTCTCTGTGGCTATCGTGATTGCCTCAATTTCAGCATCATAGTTATGGCAGTACTTTCCTGTGGGTACTCTGGCCGTGTCCTTAGTATTATTTGGGTATTCTATGTACACTCCCGCTCCTCCATTTCGAACAGCATTTTGTGCCGACCCATCTGTGTAGACTCGGATCCAGAGGTCCTGTGGGTATTCTTCATAAAGGAAGCTGAGAGTGGCTGTTCTGCGCTGCACACTGTTCTGTTCTTCCTTGTCAAATATTCCTCCCACTTTTGTCTGAATTTGGAACGATAGTCTATGCTCATCTTTCCATGGAGTTCGCTCTGAAATAGTTGTTAGGGGGATACCAACTGTGGGCAGATCGGTGGTTTCTCTGCATAGTTGTTTGTCCAGGTTGCCATGCGGCGCACATCAACAATAAAAATTGGAAAGATCGAAAGCTATAATAAGTGCGGCGAAGACAGTGAACGCACACTCGTAAGTGTGAACTATAATTATATTGGCATAGAACAATGACATGCTTGTCCATAATTAAACTGTGTGCTAGAGGAACTGAACGATGGATACAATGAAATGCGTGAAAGACGAATCACTTGGATGTGCCTGCATATTGTTTGAAGTCCAGTTGTGACCTCTAATACTAATACAGACTTGAAATGCGACATAGTTGTCGGCGTTGTGTTTAACCAGTTGACAAGTTTAATTATTTGAGTTCGCATTGTTATATTGAGCTATATGCATCTAGATAGAATGAGCCAAACTCTGCCATTGAAGGAAGTTACACTTCTTGGCACTGGTGGATAAAACTACTTCTTTTCAACCGCCCCATGGATAGGTTTTCAAATCTGTTCTTCATAGTGTGGCCTGGCAAGTTGTGGAATGTTTCTGCTTGTATTAGCGTTTTCGTATCTCTGCGCTCACTCAATGCTTGTGTCCTCCCAATCTTCTACATTTCCAGTATAGGGGTTGATCTTGCCAACTGGCATAGTTTGTTACTTTACAAACAGTTATTTACGTAATAAAAATTTTTTTTTTGATTACATTATAGTTTATCTATAACGAGGGGACTTAACTTAAGAGAAGTTATATCAAGAGACATAACTTTTAATAGCATTGCTATATAAGTGATTAAACTTATTGTTGCATATTTCTCAAATAGGTGGCATATGCGTTATAATATATAATGATAAAATCTTTAAGGCATTTTCAAAGTGTCCATAAAAATAATGCATCTATTTAAATAGTGAAAATTTTCTAACTCATCATTTTATTTTTCTTCAACAGCACATTAATTTTTTTTTTAAACATTCTCATATGCATGGCGCGTTAAACCCAAGTTGGGTATTTATGATGCCCATGTTAAACATAACCTCAAAGAGTTACTTTTCATGCGTTTTAATGCTTATTGTTCTTACTTGTCAAAGAATTGCTTCATAAGAGATGTTGAATGAAAGAATTTATGAGAAGAAATAGAGAAGAAGAGCAGAATGTAGGACGGGCCTGCGTGCCCAATTCTTAAAGCTTTGAAAATAAAGATTTTCGTTCGTTAAAAACAAACAAAAACAGTAATTTTTTTTGTGAGGGAAAGTTAGTTGCATATTGTTTGCAGTACTCTGCAGTCAACCCACCGCCCACCATTTATTGGCTGTTCGTGATATCTTGGTAAGTTAACTTTAGATAGATCTCTTCCAATCATATTTTCTACTATCAATCTATCTATTCTTATTTTCTATCTATATTTTTAACGGGAACGGGTCGAACAGACGGACGGACAGACAGACAGACAGACAGACAGACAGACAGACAGACAGACAGACAGACAGACAGACAGACAGACAGACAGACAGACAGACAGACAGACAGACAGACAGACAGACAGACAGACAGACAGACAGACAGACAGACAGACAGACAGACAGACAGACAGACAGACAGACAGACAGACAGACAGACAGACAGACAGACAGACAGACAGACAGACAGACAGACAGACAGACAGACAGACAGACAGACAGACAGACAGACAGACAGACAGACAGACAGACAGACAGACAGACAGACAGACAGACAGACAGACAGACAGACAGACAGACAGACAGACAGACAGACAGACAGACAGACAGACAGACAGACAGACAGACAGACAGACAGACAGACAGACAGACAGACAGACAGACAGACAGACAGACAGACAGACAGACAGACAGACAGATAGATAGATAGATAGATAGATAGATAGATAGATAGATAGATAGATAGATAGATAGATAGATAGATAGATAGAAATCAAATCAACTTTATTAGGGTCACAAATTGGGCGTGCAGGCCCGTCTTACATTCGGCCCTTCCAATCAATCGTCTTTCGTTCATCAAGAGCATTATACATTTACATAGGACAAAAAATAAACATTGTGAAATGAATATTGTAAGCATAAACAAGGCTAATTACCATGTTATGAGGCCCATCTCCCACCTATCCATACATCACCCCACCCACACAACACCCCCACCTACCCATACACCCACACACGCATTCCCTACCCGTCCAACAACACACACTCACTCACGCATACATCCTCCACTGTGCACCCACACACCCCCACCCACCCACTCCCAGCCAAACATCTCTCGATCACAATACCCCTATCCACACACATTCTCCACCAACTCACACATCCCACCCCGACACATACAACTCCCTCACCCACCTACACATCCCTAAGACACTCACACACCCCCATCCACACATTCCCCATCCACACACACATCTCCCACCCACACACCCCCACATACTTCCCCCAACCACCACACATCCCCTACTCACCCACACATATACCCCACCCATACACACATTCCCCGCACCCATCACACACATCCCTCACACCACATACTATCCTCCACCCACACACATATCCTCACCCATACCACCACAAACATACCCTCCACCCACACATCATGCACACATCTCAAACCCACACACCATACACTTCTCCCCACCCGCCCTTGCATCCCCAATCCACCCAACTTAATCCCCTACCCACACAACCCCGCCACCCACACATACTTCCTCGAACCATCCAAACATCTCCACCCACATAAACACACATCCCCCGCATCCGTCCCATACACATATCCTCCACCCATACACAAATCCCCCACACCCATCTTCACACCCCTACTTTCACCCCCACACATCCATCCACACATCCCACAAGCACCCACAAATATCACTACCCACCACAACCCACATACCCCAACCCATCCAAACACATACCCGCTTCCACACATCCACCACCCGCACATATCCCCACACTCACACACATCATCCACACACACTCACACCTCCTCACATCTAGACACATTCAAAATGACTCACGTTAGCATTGAAACTAGTATGAGCAAACTCCCACACTTTACTCACACACATACTCTGACACTTGTCATGAGCAGTCTCATAAAAATGTTAAACATGGAGAAAAATTTGTACATAAAAAGTATGTGACGTAAAAATAGTAATGCCCTCTCTCTCTCTCTCTCCCTCTCTCTCTCTCTCTCTCTCTCTCTCTCTCTCTCACACACACACACACACACACACACACACACACACTCACACACACACACTCACTCTCACACATTCACTCTCCCGCTCACTCATTCACTCTCCCGCTCACTCATTCACAATCTCCCGCTCACTCATTCACTCTCACGCTCACTCATTCACTCTCCCGCTCACTCATTCACACTCTCCCGCTCACTCATTCACTCTCACGCTCACTCATTCACTCTCCCGCTCACTCATTCACACTCTCCCGCTCACTTATTCACTCTCCCGCTCACTCATTCACACTCTCCCGCTCACTCATTCACTCTCCCGCTCACTCATTCACACTCTCCCGCTCACCCATTCACTCTCATGCTCACACATTCACTCTCCCGCTCACTCATTCACACTCTCCATCTCACTCATTCACTCTCACGCTCACTCATTCACTCTCCCGCTCACTCATTCACACTCTCCCGCTCACTCATTCACTCTCACGCTCACTCATTCACTCTCCCGCTCACTCAATCACTCTCCCGCTCACTCATTCACTCTCCCGCTCACTCAGTCTGTCTCTCATTCACAGTCACTGACTCTCTCACTCAAACTACAGTAATGAACATGAGTTTATATTATACATACCACTTACTCAGAGTATTAAGGCGATAAAAAGTATTATAAAAGATATCTAAGTGTCAATCTCTGTTACTTCAATACTCACACTCACTCACTAACTTTCACACTCTATCACACAGACAGGCAGATAGATCTAGATAGATAGATAGATAGATAGATAGATAGATAGATAGATAGATAGATAGATAGATAGATAGATAGATAGATAGATAGGTAGGTAGGTAGGTAGGTAGATAGATAGATAGATAGATAGATAGATAGATAGATAGATAGATAGATAGATAGATAGATAGATAGATAGATAGATAGATAGATAGATAGATAGATAGATAGATAGATAGAACAGACTTTATTTTCAAAGGGTGACAAATTGGGCACGCAGGTCCGTCTTACATTCGGCCCTTCCAATCACTCATCTTTCTTTCATCAACAGTGCATAGGAAAAAAAACATTGTCACATGAATTTTGTAAACATAAACAATGCATATTACTATGTTATGAGACACATCCACCACCCACCCACACATCCCCCATTCACTCCAACTCCCCCACCCAACCACACACACATACAATACATTCCCCCACCCATCCAACACATCCCTACACCTACACATCTCCCCACCCACACACACCTCTCACCCACCACACATCCCATCCACCCACACCCCAAGCACACATACATTCAATAACCCAACCACCCCCACCTACACACATCTCCCCACCCACTCACATATCCTCTACCCGTCCCATTTCCCACCAACAATCACTCACCCAATATCCTCCTCCACCCACACACCTCCAACCACCCAACCAAACACATATTCCTCAGCCACAGACACATCTCCCCGTCAACTCACATATTCCGCACCTACCCACACACAAATTCCGCACTCACCCACATAATCTCCCATCTCCCCCAGCCCACTCACAGATCCCGAGCCCACACCTACAAACATCCCCACCATCTCCTAACCTGCACACACTCACCCACCCACATATCCTCTACCCACCCACACATCCTCTACCCACCCATCCCCCAACCAAACATCCCTTAACCACATACCCTTACACATATACAATCACCCACCCACACATCCTCTACCCAACCACACATCTTCCACCCAACCACACATCCTCCATCCGCCCATTCCCTCAGCCACACATCCCTTAACCACACACCCCTACCCATATACACACACATCCCCACCCACGCACAATCTCCCCACCCATACAAACATCCCTCACACACATCCCCACCCACCAACACATTCCCCATTCACAAACACACACCTCCCATCCACGCACACACAACCCACACACACATCCTCAACCCATACATTTATCCCCTCACACATCCCTAGACACACGTACTTATCCCTCAACCACTAACACTCACAGATCCCTTACCCACTCATCAACACATACATCTTCTATCTACCCACCCACACTCACACATCCCAACCACCCATCTAAGCACACATCCCCCACCCTCACACACATCCTTCACCCACCCACAAACCCAACCACACCTTCACCCACCCACACAAACATCATTTATCCACACCCAGCTCCCCTCCCACACAATACCACACCCACACACATCCCAAAGACACATTCCTCACCCACACACACATCTATCCACATATCTCTTACCCATCCACACATCCCCCAACTACAATTATCCTCACTACCCACACATACATCCTCCATCCAGTCACACACACCCCCACCCAGCCAGACATATCCCCACCCACACACACATCTCCAAATCCATCACCCACAACCATCACGCACCCTACCCCAACCCACACACATCCCCCACACACATTCACCCACACATCTCTCACCCACACACACTCCCCACCCATCCTCCCAAACATCCCACACCCATACACATCCCTAACCCACACATACATCCCCAAACCCACAACCACACCCACCTGCACACATCTCCCACCCACCACATATCCCCACACCCATATCTCCCCACCCACACATATACCCCACCCATCCCATAACCCACCATCAATCATCCACCAACATATCCTCCTCCACCCACTCACCCACAACCACCTAGACAAACACACATCTCCACCCACAAACACATCTCCCCATACACCCATACATCTCGCACGCACCCACACATAAATTCCCCACCCACCCTCACACAAATCCCCCGCCCACCCACACATCCTGAGCCCACCCAGACACATCACGAATCCACCCACACACACATCCCCGATCCCCCAACCTACTATTATGATCAAACTCCCATACTTTACACACACATACAGTGACGATTGTCGTGAGCATTGTCGCAAAATTGTAAAGAAAATGGAGAGAAATTGTACATATACATTTTGTAACTTAAAAATTAGTGATGCAATTCAACTCTCTCTCTCTCTCACTCTCTCTCTCTCTCTCTCTCTCTCTCTCTCTCTCTCTCTCTCTCTCTCTCTCTCTCTCTCTCACTAACGCTCTCACTCACATTACAGTAATGTTATATTATACATGATAAAATCAAGTGTCATACATACAAAATGATAATGTCAAAGATGAAAATACACAAAAATATGGAATGGCATGTTACAGGACATGCGAGCACTTAACTCTCTCTCTCTCTCTCTCTCTCTCTCTCTCTCTCTCTCTCTCTCTCTCTCTCTCTTACACAGGCACACACACATCCCCCCTCCCCACACACGCACACATATCCCTCACATACACACCCATACATACATCCTCACATCTAGACAAATACATGATGCCTCACATGATAACTGAAACTAATAAGAACAAACTCCCACACTTTACACACAATTGAGACACTGACGATTGTCGTGAGAATTCTCGCAATTGCAAGAAGGGAGGAAAAATTGTACATATACATTATGTAGCGTAAAAATTAGTGATGCAATTCAACTCTCTCTTCTCTCTCTCTCTCTCTCTCTCTCTCTCTCTCTCTCTCTCTCTCTCTCTCTCTCTCTCTCTCTTGCGCTCTCTCTCTCTCTCTCTCTCTCTCTCTCTCTCTCACTCACTAACTCTCTCACTCACATCACAGTAATGTTGTATTATACATGATAAAATCAAGTGGCATACAAAATGATAAGATGAGAATTTAAAAATAAAATATGGAATGGCATGTTACATGACAATAAGGTGGCATTAAACGATACCTCGTAATATGAAAGATGAGAATACATAAAAAAAATATGGAATAGCATGCTACATGACATGCGTGGGCTCAACTCTCTCTCTCTCTCTCTCTCTCTCTCTCTCTCTCTCTCTCTCTCTCTCTCTTTACATACACACACTCTCACACTCATTCACTCTGTCTCTCTCTCTCTCTCTCTCTCTCTCTCTCTCTCTCTCTCTCTCTCTCACTTACACTCACTAACTCTCTCACTTGCTTTACAGTAATTTACATGAATTCATTTTATGCATGTTAAAATCAAGTGCATCAAATTAATAATATGAAAAAAATGAGAATACACAAAACATATGGATCAGCATGTTAGATGACATGCGTGCGATCATCTCTCTCTCTCTCTCTCTCTCTCTCTCTCTCTCTCTCTCTCTCTCTCTCTCTCTCTCTCTTCTCTCTCACACACATGTACATACACACACCCACACACATCATACCCACGCAATACACACACCTGCACACATCCATATACTTACTCACACGTACTCACATAACACCCGAATATACACTCCCTCGCATACACTGCATGCATGCACACTTACACATACAAAGATATACAATACATACACGAGCATACACACACTCATCCATACACACATACACACACGCACATGCATATAAACGCATATAAACACATGAACGCACACCTTAACACACGTACAGACATATACACAGAGTAACACACAGATACACACATGTACACACATATACACGCATCCAGACATGCACACACATACATCACACTTTCTCATGAACTCTCTCATTCAGCCACGCTCTCTCTCTCTCTCTCTCTCCTCTCTCTCTCTCTCTCTCTCTCTCAGAAAGGATCCGACTCTCAGCAACAACGACGTGCCAGCACAACCTCCTGTTAGCCACCAACCAGAGGCTCTAGTTGGTAGTCATTACATACCCATGAGACATCATCAGTACCCATTTAATTGTAATCCAGAATGGTTGCACCTCACACGGTATAGCCCAGCTACACTTCGTCAAGCACTTATAATGTCGCTATACCAACAACCAACACAACCTGGTATTTACTAGCAACTTAGGACAAAGCTACACCGGATCTCGGTACAAGAAAGAGCCTCTCCTTAAACGTTTATCTGCATATTTGGTTATAACTTGATCTAGTAACGTATTAGATTGTACGTGGCTGTAAACATTGACTCTCTTCCTCCTCCCTCATCCTCCTCCTCCTCCCTCTTCCTCCCTCCTCCTCCCTCCTCCTCCCTCCTCCTCCCTACTCCTCCTCCTTCCTCTTCCCTCCTCCTCCTCTTTCCCCCATCCTCCTCCTCCCTCCTCCTCCCTCCTCCTCCTCTCTCCGCCTATCTCTTCCTAATGCTTTTTGTAAGTTGGTCTTCGTTTATCTAAGGTTGTTCTAACCGCAACCAATAAATGATTAGACAGACAGATAGACAGACAGACAGACAGACAGACAGAGAGGACGGACAGACAGACAGACAGATAGTCGGGAATGGGAACGGGAGCTTATATGACTACTTATATGAATTAAATGAGATGCTCCACACCAGGAGCCAGGCGATGCCGGGCAGGGTCAGACAGACAGACAGACAGACAGACAGACAGACAGACAGACAGGAACGGGAATGCGAGCTTATATGACTACTTATATGAATTAAATGAGATGCTCCCCACCAGGGCCTGGGCGAAGCCGGGCCGGGTCTGCTAGTCTATATCTATAAAACAGAGTGTATGTTTGTGGGTATTTATGTATTGGATGCGTTCGATAACGGTACATCCGATTGAGTTAAGATTTTCTACACGTCTTCCTTTCATTCCTGTGCAACCGACTATAATAATTTCTTAATGTAAAATCTTCTACTTATTTAATAACATTTACTTTTCCATTTTCATTATATAATGTCTATATATCAGGGGGACTTCACTCTAGAAAAGTTATTTCAAGGGGCATAACTTTTAATAACATTTCTATATACTTTATAGTCATATTGTTGGACTTACTTGCACTATTGTTAAACTCTTTGTCTATAGTTATTTTCAGGCATATGAGTTATAATAAATAATGATATAAACTTTAAGGCATTTTCAAAGTTTTCATAAAAATAATGCATAATGCATAACATTGTAACCCATCTTTTTCTACAGTTTTCATTGAATGGTGTGTGGAAGGACATTCTTTTAAGTTACTGTGCGCCAGGAGCTGGGCGAAACCACGCCGGGTCAGATAGATAGACAGATAGTCGGGAACGGAAGCTTATTTGACTACTTATATGAATTAGATGACATGCTCCCCACCAGGGACTGGGTGAAGCCGGGCCGGGTCAGACAGACAGATAGACAGACAGACAGTCGGGAACGGGAGAGCTTATATGACTACGTATATGAATTAAATTAGATGCTCCACACCAGGGACTGTGTGAAGCCGGGCCGGGACAGACAGACAGACAGACAAACAGATAGTCGGGAACGGGAGAGCTTATATGACTACGTATATGAATTAAATGAGATGCTCCCCACCAGGGACTGGGTGAAGCCGGGCCCGGTCAGCCAGACAGACAGACAAACAAGCAGACAGACAGACTGATAGATAGATAGATCCCCTCCAGGGCCTGGGCGAAGCCGGGCCGGGTCAGCTAGTCTTATATATAAATTAGGATGTGTGTATCTCTGTATGTATTTGTGTATCTCTGTATGTATTTATGTATCTCTGTCCGTATGTCCTTTATGCGCTCGCGAACGGCCCATCCGATTGAGATGAAATTTTCTACACGCCTTCCTTTCATTCCAGAGATGCCAACTGTCGTAGTTTTTTTTTCTTCTTCCTCCTCCTCCCTCCTCCCTCCTCCCCCTCCCAAAATACGTACGTCCAGGAAATGGTCTTCTACATAGACACTTCTCTCTGAGGTCCGCGATAACATATTAACCTGGTGGAATGGCAATCAATCATCCTACTACCTCCTCCCTTCTCCCTCTTCCTCCTCCCTCTTCCTCCCTCCGCCTCCTCCCTCCTCCCACTCTCTACTCCTCCTTCCTCCTCGTTCCTCCTCCTCCCTCTTCCTCCCTCTTCCTGCTCCCTCCGCCTCCTCCCTCCGCCTACTCTCTCCTCCTCCTCCCTCCTCCTCCCTCTCCCTCCTCCTACTCCCTTCTCCTCCTCCTCCTCCCTCCTCCTCCTCTCTCCTCCTCCCTCCTTCTCCCTCTTCCTCCTCCCCCTCCTCCTCCACCCTACTCCTCCCTCCTCTTCCTAATCCCTCCTCCTCCCTCCTATTCCTCCTGTCTCCTCCTCCCTCCTTCTCCCTCCTCCTTCTACCTCTTCCTCCCTCCTCCTTCTCCCTCCACCTCCTCCCTCCTCCTCTCTCCTCCTCCTCCCTCCTCCTCCCTCTCCCTCCTCCCTTCTCATCCTCCCCCACCGACGTTCTCCTCCTCCTCCTCCCTCCTCCTCCTTCTCCCTCCTCCTCCCCCTCCCTCCTCCCCCTCCTCCTCCTCCTTCACCCTCCTCCCTCCTCCTCCTCCTTCACCATCCTCCCTCCTCCTCCTCCCTCCTCCTCATCCTCCCTCCTCATCCCTCTTCCTCCTCCCTCCTCCCTCCTCCTTCTCCCCTTTCCCCCCTCTTTCTCTTAATCCCTCCTCCTCCCTTCTCCTCCCTCCTATTCATCCCTACTCCTCCTCCTCCCTCCTCCTCCTCTCTCCGCCTATCTCTTCCTCCCTCCTCTCTCTTCCTCCTCCCTCCTCTCTCTTCCTCCTCCCTCCTCCTCTCTCTTCCTCCTCCCTCCTCTCTCTTCCTCCTCCCTCCTCCTCCCTCTTCCTCCTCCTCCCTCCTCCTTCCTCCTGCTCCCTCCTCCTCCTCCCTTCTCCTCCCTTCTCCTCCTCCCCTCCCTCCTCCCCCTCATCCGTCTTCCTCCCTCCTCCTTCTTCCTCCCTCCTCCTCCCCCTCCTCCCCCTCCTCCTCCCTCTCCTCCTTATCCCTCCTCCTCCATTCTCCTCCTCCCTCCTCCTCCTCTCTCTACCTCCTCCCTCCTCCTCCCTTCACATTCCTCCTCCTCCCTCCTCCTCCTCTATCCTCCTCCCTCCTCCTCCTCCTCCCTCTACCTCCTCCCTCCTCCTCCCTTCACATTCCTCCTCCTCCCTCTTCCTCCTCCTCCCTCTCATCCTCTTCCCTCCTTCTCCTCCCTCCTCCTTCTCCCTCTTCCTCCCTCCGCCTCCTCCCTCCTCCCACTCTCTACTCCTCCCTCCTCCTTCTCCTCCCTCCTCCTCCTCCCTCTTCCTCCCTCTTCCTGCTCCCTCCGCCTCCTCCCTCCGCCTACTCTCTCCTCCTCCTCCCTCTCCCTCCTCCTCCTCCCTCTCCTCCTCCTCCTCCTCCTCCTGCGATCTCCTCCTCCCTCCTTCTCCCTCTTCCTCCTCCCTCCCTCCTCCCCCTCCTCCTCCACCCTACTCCTCCCTCCTCTTCCTAATCCCTCCTCCTCCCTCCTATTCCTCCTGTCTCCTCCTCCCTCCTCCTCCCTCCTCTTCCCTCCTCCACCTCCCTCTTCCTCCTCCCTCCTCCATTTACCCAAGACAGACAGACATACAGATAGTCGGGAACGGGATCTTATATGACTACTTATATGATTTAAATGAGATGCTCTCCACCATGGGCTGGGCCGGGTCAGACAGACAGACAGACAGATAGATAGACAGACAGACAGACAGACAGTCGGGAACGGGAGCTTATATGACTACTTATATGAATTAAATGAGATGCTCCCCACCAGAGTCTGGGCGAAGCCGGGCCGTGTCAGCTAGTATTATATAAACTAAAGCCAGCCGACGTTCTAGTGACCACATCCCACATTGTGTGCAGGTTGATCTAAACATGTGGAGCTAGCACCATATACCCAACAAGCCTTAATGCTTGAAGAAAGGATCTTCATATTGAACACTACAAGCAAATATCACTAGTGCCGGCTGTTGTGTAGGCAGTCCGCTAATAACAAATGCAATGTTTTGTTTTTACTTGCAGAACTCGAAGATTAAGGTAAGTTGTATTCTTGTCCCGCATTATCACTGCTGGTGAATAAATTTACATGGTATTTATTGTCTGTGTTATTATTTGTGAATATTATGTGTGTGTCATAATGTTTTTATTTTATTAACTAACTCAACAGGGGTATGGACAATGGGAATAATATTAAACATCTGTAACAGAAAAGTCTGTAACATTTATTGAACTAAATGTAAACATCTGTAACAGAAAAGTCTGTAACATTTATTGAACTAAATGTAAACATCTGTAACAGAAAAGTCTGTAACATTTATTGAACTAAATGTAAACATCTGTAACAGAAAAGTCTGTAACATTTATTGAACTAAATGTAAACATCTGTAAGAGAAAAGTCTGTAACATTTATTGAACTAAATGTAAACATCTGTAACATAAAAGTCTGTAACATTTATTGAACTAAATGTAAACATCTGTAACAGAAAAGTCTGTAACATTTATTGAACTAAATGTAAACATCTGTAACAGAAAAGTCTGTAACATTTATTGAACTAAATGTAAACATCTGTAACAGAAAAGTCTGTAACATTTATTGAACTAAATGTAAACATCTGTAACAGAAAAGTCTGTAACATTTATTGAACTAAATGTAAACATCTGTAACAGAAAAGTCTGTAACATTTATTGAACTAAATGTAAACATCTGTAACAGAAAAGTCTGTAACATTTATTGAACTAAATGTAAACATCTGTAACAGAAAAGTCTGTAACATTTATTGAACTAAATGTTAACATCTGTAACAGAAAAGTCTGTAACATTTATTGAACTAAATGTAAACATCTGTAACAGAAAAGTCTGTAACATTTATTGAACTAAATGTAAACATCTGTAACAGAAAAGTCTGTAACATTTATTGAACTAAATGTAAACATCTGTAACAGAAAAGTCTGTAACATTTATTGAACTAAATGTAAACATCTGTAACAGAAAAGTCTGTAACATTTATTGAACTAAATGTAAACATCTGTAACAGAAAAGTCTGTAACATTTATTGAACTAAATGTAAACATCTGTAACAGAAAAGTCTGTAACATTTATTGAACTAAATGTAAACATCTGTAACAGAAAAGTCTGTAACATTTATTGAACTAAATGTAAACATCTGTAACAGAAAAGTCTGTAACATTTATTGAACTAAATGTAAACATCTGTAACAGAAAAGTCTGTAACATTTATTGAACTAAATGTAAACATCTGTAACAGAAAAGTCTGTAACATTTATTGAACTAAATGTAAACATCTGTAACAGAAAAGTCTGTAACATTTATTGAACTAAATGTAAACATCTGTAACAGAAAAGTCTGTAACATTTATTGAACTAAATGTAAACATCTGTAACAGAAAAGACAGTAACATTTATTGAACTAAATGTAAACATCTGTAACGGAAAAGTCTGTAACATTTATTGAACTAAATGTAAACATCTGTAACAGAAAAGTCTGTAACATTTATTGAACTAAATGTAAACATCTGTAACAGAAAAGTCTGTAACATTTATTGAACTAAATATGTCTGCTTTGAACTCAAGCGCAGTCCAAATGAATGCTGCTACTTCTAGCGCTCTGGATTGATTTTTGCTTCTGGATTAACTTTCCTTGTTACCAGTGTCCCTCGCCATCAGGCTAATCAACTCCGACTTCATAGGTACATGTAATTTATGTTACTTAGTCAAGGATGAGAAGTCAACAATTTTGACAAATTTGCCAGCGTAGTTTCTTATACATTTTAACTGGAAATATATTCAATAAAACTTTTGAGAAAAAAAATCGTTCATCATCGCTCTGGGACAATTAGCATAAAGCACAAAGCTGTACCGATTTCATAACTAGAAGAACGGGTATTTGTCTGACAGGACACAGGAACCAGTGACCTTGTCTTCACCATGAGAACTGTCAGAGACCTGTTTATCTTCCCACTCCTACTCACTGGGCTTGGATAAGCAATTTATAATATTAAGTACGTTCACACACAACAGTAACACTGACCGTACTCAGAGTTTAACAGGAAATGTTTCCTGTACAAGCTGTATTACATTGTAACGTGTGTAATAGCAATCTGGCCACACGTTTATTCACTACACATTTCACATCTCGACAACCCACGCTTACGGTCAGCCATTCATTCTCACGAACGGCCAAACACTCGATCCATCTACGTAGAAGATATTTACACAATATCGCACTTCTCACTATCAGCTATCACAGTCTAATGCCTCGCACACGTATCACAGCTAGTTCACTACTAGAATACAGACACACACACACACACACGCCCATCGCATCTATCCGTCAAACACCATCGTTCTATCGTCCAGCTCCTCCTAATCTGAATACGTCCGTCTCTGTCCGTTCTCTCACATCCATTGCCTCGTTCCCTGTCATATCCTCTACACGTGGGTCTGACCAAGGGCTTCTTACCTGACCTCCAGTCGGTTAAGCCGTGGCGTCTCCGTACTGCGTAGTATTCTACTGTCCTTGACCCCGGCTAAAGTCTGTGGTCGCTTGTGACCTGTCTTAAGTCACTGTCTATTGACTAGCTGTCACGCTATCACTTCTTGCATACACAGGACCCTGACCAGAACCATTTTGAAGAAATACAAAGACTAGTATATAGTTCTACATTCTTGTTTTGTAGACTACAGTAAGGACATCACTGTTTTCAGCAACAGAAATTGTGAAACATCATGACAGAAATGGCCATGCAAACATATGCCATTCACTTAACTGAATCATTTCGTCTTGAGCAACTCGTTGATACAAGAGTAGTCTGTGGGGCAAAGAAGAGTAAGACGTCGCTTCATTTTCTTGCTTAACTGTTAAATATGACTGCAGCATATATAGTGAAGAAAATTGGAAAAGTTAATACCAGTGAATATTATGGTACATTCAAACAGGGTGGAAATTCAATTCCAGACGTCAAATATGCTGGTGACATGATTTTCTTGCAAATAATTCTTAGAAATTGGAAGAGTTTCATGTTTCTGTTACAAGACACACCAAAGTTGAAATTTGCTTTCAACACTGAAATTTAAAAACAAAATGCAGACTAATTCTGTCCAAACACGAAAATAATCAAAAAATCACAATGAATAATGAAGAAATATAATATACCATTAGCCATTATTGCATTGGCTCCAAAAAAATAAAACACCAATGTAAAAGAGGTAAGACGGAAACAAGACTCGGCGTTTTAGAAGATATCAGTAAGATCAGCCCGTAATTACCATTAGAAACATATTTAAGTCACATATTCAAAGTTTCAACTGAGGCACATGACTGAGAATGATGGAATCGGCCATGGCAGTGTTTCAGATGGGACATTTTAACAGAGTACCATGTAAGTGAACAAACCAAGGTTTCAACTCATACATTTTGACAGAGACCATTGTGAACTCCAACTTGGCTGGTTCAACTAAGACTATATGAAAGCGAATACCGTGAGCACTTATGACAATGTTTCTGGGATTACAATTTTTCAAGGAACAGTGTGAGCGATAAAACCATACTGTCAACTGGGACAAATTGACTGGGCATGCTCGGCGTCCATACCGATATTTCAAGTGAGACAAAACCACATTTAAAACTGCGAGCACCTATGATAAAGTTTATAAAGTGTGCAACTTTACTTGTGAAAATAGAGCGATGACGTGAGAATGTCACATGAAATGATATGGCAGAGCACACTGCGCGTCTATTACAAGATCAAATGTGGTAATTTTATATGAAACACTATAAGCGATCATGTAACAGTGTCAAATGAGATATTAGATACAATCATGACAATTATATATACATATCAAATATATCATCATCATCATCATCATCATCATCATCATCATGTGTCATGTCGATAGGCGTTGGCGGTCACGTTTCACTATCTCACGCGATCACCGGAGTCGTGGATCAAGTCAGTGTTCTTGTCTTGACCATACCACTTGGCCAAGCCATCCAGGTATTTGCTTATCTTCCTTCTCCTTGTTCTCTTCCCCTCGATCTTGTCTGTTGTCACCAAGTTCTCCAGTTTATTTCTTCTTATAACGTGTCCGAAACAGTGTGACTGGCTACGTCTAATTTCTCTAATCAGTTGACCCTTAGATATAGATAGAGAGCAATGTGAGCACACACGGCCAGGTTTCAGTGTGAGACAGTTTGATAGAGAGCAATGTGAGCTGACCAGGCCAAGTTTCAATCTGAGACAGTTTAATAGATAGCATTGTGAGCTCCAATGTCAACATTTGAAATGAATTTTAACTACGTGACTGGTATTCTTATCAAAGGAGATGTAAGACACCTCCTTTCCTCCGTTAGTCTACGGGACACCCTTGGGCAAGGTGGAGTACCCGTTTAACCCCCCCCCCCCCAGCCCCATCAGGGTTACGTGAAGCCATGGAAGCAGGTGGTGGATGTGTGAGAGCAGCCGACAGATTGTTGTTGGTTATGATCTTGCACTCTGCGGTGTTAGGCAGATGATCTCATCAGTAGAGACAATGGCTATGGCCACCGACTAGTACAGTCACTGGCCAGAAGGAAAGCAATGGCAAACTACCTTCTGAAAAACTTGCCAAGAAACCATAACAACTATGACAGGAAACAATAAGAAAGAGATCTGGTGGCGAGAACCCCAGGCCAGGCAGATCAGATAACACTGGGAAAGAGTGTGACACAGGAACCAGCACAAGTAATCGTGATGACGGAGTTAATCCTGACTGTGTTACCAAGGATATCCCCTGTGTCAGACTAAGAAACAGAGTGAGAATAGCAACGTGGAAAGTGAGAAGTCTGTATGAGGGGAAGCTTAAAGTAGTATGTGATGAGATTGAGAGGTTAAATATTCAAATTTTAGGAATCAGTGAACATCGCTGGAAAGGCAAGGGACATTTTACAACTTCCGATTCGTCGTCGTCGTCGTGGTCATTCGCACTGCGAGCGCAAACAAGCTAGGTCGCATTATTTTGTCAAGAAGCCTGATCAGCGGGAAAATGTCACGTTGAAAGTCCAACAACAAGAAACACGCTGTTGCCAAGATGTGCAGCGTGGGAGCCGACAACAAGAAGAAGAACGTCGAGAGCCCACCTGCTAGCTGCATCAAAGAGCCTAATACTACAGCCATTACTGAAGCTACTACGAGGGAGAAGATTGACAGCCCAACACAGTCAAGAACCAAGACAGTAGAGAAGAAGGAGGAGAAAGACACCAGAGTCAGAAACACCGACTCAAAAACAGTCCGATGGGTTGTCAAGCGGATTCCTGTGGAGCTGACAGATGAAGAAATCCTGAAGCAGCTACGTGAAGATAATCTTCACATCCGATTCTTGAAGGCGGAGTGGCTTCTCACCTACTCCAAGATACCTACAACCTTGGCAGTAGTGACGTTGGAGGGCAGAGAAATACCGATCACAGTATCATTCAGCAAGAAAACTCAACAACCAGAGAGATTCATACCAAGAATCACGCAATGTTCCAGATGTCAGAAGGCCGGCCACAGTAGAGCTACGTGTCGCAGTAAGACGGAAATCTGCCGATACTGCGCCACTCACCACGCCTTCAAGGAGTGTCTGCTGGCCAAGCTGGACACTGACTTCCGAGCTCCAAACAATAGAAGAAAGTGCGCCAACTGCCTGGGCAAGCATGGCGCAAGATACTTGGGCTGTCCGTACCTGCAGAGACACAGAGACGTCTTAAAGATCGTCATCATCACAAAGACACCATTCAAGGAAGCAATGCGGAGGGGCGAGACAGCCACGGGTATAGCACAAGCTGAAAGAGATCAACTTCAAAAGCAGATAGACGAGTTGAAGAAACAAGTCAATGCACTGCTGACGACGACTCCGACCAGCGATAATGAGAAGCTGCTGGCCGACATGAAAGAAATCCAGCTCGACATCAAACAAGAGATTCAGGGCATGGCTGAGATGAAGAAGGCGAACGAAGAAATCCTACAAATGATCAAGACCGAAAGAGAATTGCATAGAGCTGAAATGGGACTCTTTCAAAACAAACCAACAGAAGCCACACAAGAACTCACAGAAAAACCGCAAGAAGCAACCCAAGAGACCGAGCCTGAACAGCAAGCTAAAGCCAGCAGCCCAACCACAACGCCCAAGAGGGAACTACTATACCGTCGGATCTCTGAAGGAGGCACAGAATACCCAGTCGACAAGGAGAAACTCAAGCGCGAGGAATTCAGAAGGCGCTAGGAAGAAAAAGAAAAGAAGAAGCCTAAAAAACTCCGGGGGAAACCGATTGTATACCCAGTAGTACACTACAACTGTGAGGCCGACTTCGAGTACTATATCGAGGACGGTGAAATCGTCCCATGGCTGACCACGGAGGAAGAAAACGCTAGGCAGCAGATACGCAAACGCAACAGTGAAAACAGGCGTTATGAGTAAAATGAAAACGTCGAAAAGGTCCTACAGAAACTACACAAGAAAGGAGACAAAAAGACCAAATAAAAAGTCCTTTTAAGGACTGCAACCAATCAAGCCACGAGCCTGCACCAACAAGAAAACAAGTTGAAACATGCACAAAGGACAGCCGCCGACCGACCCCCCCCCCCCCCCCCCAGCTGGAAAGGGATCACGAAAAGTCCTTATAAGGACTGCAGCCAGACGAGCCAGGAGCCTACACAAACAAAGAAAACCACAACAACAGAAGAGCACAAAGGATAGCCACCGACCACTGCTGACGTCACAGACACAAACGCTACATAACCAGTCCGAGATAGGACTCACAAGACAAGAATTAGGGTGAATAAACCCACAAAAACCACGATCCTCAACATAACCACAGCTGATGAAGCAGGTTAGACGAGGTCGAATTTGGAATTTTTGTTTTTGAAATGGAATCGGAATTTTGCAACTGAAAATGGAAGTCATTTTATTTATTCTGGTAGAGACGTCGGAGGCCTGAGTGGAGTGGCAATTTTTGTTAGATAAAACAACTGCAAAAGCTTTACAGGGATATAACCCAGTTAGTGATAGAATCCTCAACATTAGACTTAAAGGCCGTCCAAAAAAAAACACAACATTTGTACAGATATATCACCTACTTCAACAGCAGAGGAGGACGAAATTGAAGATATTTACAACACACTACAAGACACATTAAATAAGATTGGTCATAATGATATAGCTATAATACTAGGAGATTTTAATGCTGAAGTAGGTACAGGAAGAGCTGAAAATGAGAGACACGTTTTAGGAAAATGTGGATTGGTAAACAGAAATGATGCAGGTGACAAATTAATTAAATTTTTCACGGAAAATGAGTTAATGATAGCCAACACACTTTTTAAACAACACCCAAGAAGACTCTTCACATGGAAGTCTCCAGACAGTATTACCAAAAATCAGATAGATTATATTTTTATACAAAGAAGATGGAGATCAAGCATAACATCTGCAAAAACCCTACGAAGTGCACTGTGACACAGATCATCAGTTATTAGAAGCAGATCTTAAATTAAAACTCACATAGCTTACCCGAGGACTAAGGCCAATTCGTTTTGATCTCACAGACATACCAGATGCATACACCGTAGAAGTTTGGAATCGTTTTTGGGTCTTGATGTCTGTACATGAGAAAATGATACCTGATGAACTGGCAGTACAAGCTAGAGATATCTTGATAACTCCAGCCAAGGATTTAATTCCGACCAAGAAAAAGCAACTTAAGCCATGGATTACATCAGACACGTTAGAATTAATAAAACAACGAAGGGAACCGAAACAGAAAGGAAGTGAATCCGATAACACCGGGATGAAGTATACATCTTTAACTCGAGAAATAAGAAAGAACACAAGAAAGGACAAAAATCAATATATACAAGATTGCTGTACCAGAATAGAGCAATGTCATAAGACTGGAAGAGATTACGAAATGTTCAAAGAAATGAAGTTATTGACAAAAAATGTTCAACCTCATTTGAATGTTATCTGTGACAAGATGGGATATACCTTAACAGAATCTAGACAAATTCTAGAAAGATGGCAGGGGTAATGCAGTGGAATGTATGATATGAGTAACCGTGAGGATTTGAATGAGATACATGAGCCAATGACAGCAGAGACAGAACCTGAACTTTCATTAGAAGAAATTGCATGGGCAATAAAGAACCTGAAGAATGGTAAATTGCCTGGATGTGATGAGATACCAGGTGAGCTAATTAAAGCGGGAGGAGAAGAAAGCATACAAATTTATCACGCATTATGTAGAACGATATGGAAATATGGTATATGGCCAAAAGATTGGAAGAGAACTGTCTTCATTCCAACACCAAAAAAGGGCAACCTGAAATTATGCACCAACTATAGAACTGTTTCCCTGATCAGTCATGAAAGTAAAATTCTACTAAAAATCATAATGGGAAGACTCCGTAAGAAAATGGAAGAAGAAATTAACGTAGTTCAAGCTGGATTTAGACAAGGAAGAGGAACAAGAGATCACATTCTCAATATGCGTTTAATAATAGAGAAGTGCAGAGAATTTAATGTAAACCTATTCTCATGTTTTGTGGATTATTCAAAGGCATTTGACTGTGTACAACATCAGAAACTTTGGGAAATCATGAGGAATATGGGCTTTCCACCACATGTAATACAACTCATAAGAATGCTCTATCTAGACCAACAAGCAGTGGTTAGAATAGATGGTGAGACATCAGATTGGGTTTGACATCAAGCAAGGAGTCCTTCAGGGATGTGTGCTGTCCCCCTATTTGTTTAACCTGTACGCCGAAAATATAATGAGAAATGTAAGAGATGATATAAACAGGGAGCTATATGATGCCCTAAATATCGGTGGTCATGACATACCGGAGATTCGATATGCTGATGATACAGTATTACTATCCACAACACAGAATGGCATAGAAAACCTAATAGCCTCAACCCAATTGAATAGTGAAAATCACAACTTATATCTTAACATAGCAAACACAAAGATAATGCATACAGATAAAACCACTATGGAGAAAGAAATATATATTAATGAGGAAAAATGGGAGGTTGGAAAATGTTGAATATCTTGGGTCGTTGATTATCAACAACGTTGACGCAGTGAAAGAAATTAAACGACGACTATCAATTGCTCTTCAAAGACTAAAACAACTAAATAAATTATAGAACGGGACAGACAGTACTACAAAAATTAAATTTTTAAGAGCATGCATCTTTCCCTAAGCAACATACGCATGTGAGACCTGGACACTTACTAAACAAGCTGAACAGCGAATAAATGCCTTTGAATATAAATGTTCTAGACGAGTTCTAAGAATATCTTGGGTAAAGAAAAGAACAAATGCATCCATACTTCAAGAGTTGAATATTGAAGAAGGTTGGCTATTAAAGACAATAAAACAAAGAAAACTGAAATATTTTAGTCACATGAAACGTCACGAAAGTTTGGAGAGAACAATAATGGAAGGGTATATGCCTGGGAAGAGAGGAAGAGGAAGGCCAAAGAGAAGATGGGTGCAGGATGTGGCGGATGATCTCAAGATGGGTGTATCGGACGCGGGACATCTTGCTTATGATCGAGAGGTTTTCCGTAAGGTTGTTATGTGCGCGAGGTTCTGCAAAGGGCATGCTACTGAATGAATGACTGGGAATAATGTGAGTGATAGCGTCAAGGCCTCAAGTGAAATAATTTCACATAGACATGTGGACATTTCTACTTCCCAAACTAAACATAAATATCACAGCATTAGCTATTGTATAACAAGTCCTTGAACAGAGAATACAATGATTTATTTCTATTTTCATTACAAACTGCAGCTGGAAGTAAGTGTAATTCTTGTCGTATATAGTTAAAAGTTTAGTATAGATTCTCCCTGCCTGTTGTAAATGTTCTGATTTCAGATTATTATGTGCCTTTCACATAATATATACATATATATATATATATATATGGGTCTGTAAGGTGTGGAATGCGCCTGGCCCTGCAGCCAGCAGGGTTAGGATCGGCTAGCCTCTCCCAGGAGGGGTGAAGAGCGAAAATTAGTAGCCTGCCGATGACCCGCAGACTACACAAGTCAACCCCCACCTCCACGTGGTGCAGACCGGGCAACCATGACCGCGAGGTCATGGGCTAACGGGGCTATGGCTCGCCATAGGGGATGGACTCCCTGTGGTCAGATTAGTGTCCTAAACCTGCGACTGGCCTAGCAAGCCGGCAGGGGATCTTCATACTGCTCGTAGAAAAACTAAGAAGTATAAACGGACTGACCCAAACGGCTATCGACCCGGCAATGTTAACGGACTACGAGATAGATCAGCGATTCAAAAAATAGGCACAATGAACGTCTGTGGTTTCAATAGTAAAGAAGAAGAGCTTATAGAAACAATGGAGAAGAGGAATATTGGTCTGATGGGAATAGCGGACACCAGAACAAAAGGGAAAGGATGCAAGGAGCTCCACCGCAGTTACACGTTTGTTTACTCTGGAGTAGAACAGCAAGAAAGGGCAAGACACGGTGTGGGAATAGTCATCGAACCACAGCTAGCAAGAGCAATACTAGAAATAAAATATATATCAGAAAGAATCATAACAGTGAGAATAAAAGAACAAACAATCACAACATATGTACAGATATACGCACCATGTAATGCAAACAATAATGAGCAAGAATGTGAGGACTTCTACGAAGACATACATGATGTGCTAAATAAAATAGATAAGCAGGACAACATCATAGTTATGGGAGACTTCAATGCAAGACTAGGACATAACAGAGGGGGCATAGAAAAACACCTGGGAGCATTTGGAGATCAGCAAAATGAAAGGAATGATAACGGAAGTAGACTGATAGAGCTTTGCAGCCAACACGATCTCTATATAACAAACACATTCTATAAACATAAAGATTCGCAAGTATACACCTGGTATAAATGGAACAATCTAGATACTAAAAGCCAAATTGATTTTATATTAACAAGAAATAACAGAAAGAGAAATATATTAGATGCAAGAGCAGTGCCCAATTTCAGTATAAACACAGATCATAAAGCAGTCGTTGCCACAATAAGAACCATTAGAAGAAGAAAACAAAAAGCAGGAAAATACATGCCATGCGAATCAGTAAACTTAAAAAACCTTAAAGACGAGGCAGTAAGGGAAAATTATGAGAAAGAACTAACTGAACTCTTTGTAAAATTACCTACGGAAAGAAAAACAGTGGAAGAAGAATGGGAGACGTTCAAATCAAGCGTTTTAAATACTGCAAAAATAACATGCGGAACCACGAAAAAATGCAAAACACGGATAAAGAAAATAACAAGTTGGTGGAACGCAGAAGTAAAGAAAGCGGTAAAAGAAAAAAAGGAAAAATATAAAAAGTGGTTGAAGAGCAAACAGGAATGTGATCTCATAGAATACAGAATATCGAGAAGACATGTGAGTAGAATAGTAAAGAGGGAAAAACAGAAAGACTGGGAAGAGTATGGAGAAACCCTAAATAAAAACTACAAGGAGGCAACCAGAAACTTCTACAAAAAGATAAGTGCAATGCGAACCAGAGGAGTACCCTTTGACCCAACTGAAATAATTAACAGCGAAAATGGAGAACCAATAAGTGAACAAAAACACATCCTAATAAGATGGAAGCAGTATTTCGAACAACTTCTCAACATCCCATCAGATGTCACAGGAATTCAAGAGACCTACACAGATGTCACCGAGGAACTAGAACCAGACATACTAAAAGAAGAAATTATAGAAGCCATCAGATTAGCCCCATTGAACAAATCACCAGGACAGGATGAAATACCAAATGAACTAATTAAAGCAGCAAGGGAAGTAGGAACAGCTTGGCTACATAGACTATTCAACCATGTTTGGGTAGAACAACAGACACCACGAGACTGGGGAAACGCCATAATTATCCCAATTTGGAAAAACAAAGGCAGCAAAAGAGATTGCACACAATACAGAGGCATTTCACTGTTGAGTCATACTGGGAAAATATTTTGCAAAATTCTTGAAAAAAGATTACGAACTACTTTAGAACCCCAGCTAAGCGAAACGCAGCTTGGATTTAGGAAAAACAAAGGATGCACAGACGCCATTTTTGCTCTTAGACAACTTATAGAAAAATCAATTGAATTCAATGAAACACTCTACTTAGCCTTTGTTGACCAAGAAAAGGCATTTGATAGGGTAGATAGAAACAAGCTGTGGGAAATCCTTAAACAATATGGAGTGAGTACACATCTAACAAACCTATGTAGAAGTTTATACGACAACAGTGAATGCATAGTGAGAGCAACTGGAGGACACTCAGAACCCTTCACCATAAGATCTGGAGTACGACAAGGTTGTGTCCTGTCCCCTCTCTTGTTCATAACATATATAGACAACATATGTAAAGAAACCAGCCAAGCAGAGACAGCAAGAATACCGCATGACGAGAACACAGAAGAAGAACCATCTGCAAATCTAACCATTAGAGAACTCCTGTTTGCGGACGACCAAGCACTAATAGCAAAATCAGAAGCTGAATTACAAGACCACATGAATAGTCTAAACGAAATGTGTAGGGAACATAACATGAAAATTAGCACAAGCAAAACAGAGGTAATGACTATAACTAAAGAAGAACAAACAGCAACAATTCACCTAAACGAACATCCCTTGAAACAAGTAAAGAGCTTCAAGTACCTAGGAAGTATAATATCATCAAATGGCAGATCAGAAGACGAGATCGAAAATAGGTGCAATAAGGCAAATCAACTCATTGGACAAATGGCACCAATACTAAAGAACAAACATGTATCAATAACTACTAAGAAAGCACTTTACAACACAATCTTCCTACCAACTCTGTGCTACCAATGCCAAACCTGGACAATGACAGAAAAAGACAAAAGAAAAATCACAACAACAGAAATGAGGTTCCTGAGAAGAATACTCAACGTATCAAGAAGAGATAAGATCAGAAATGAAGAAATCAGGACTAAAGTGGGGGTTAAAGCTGCTCTAGATTTTATTAGAAAGCAGCAAGTCAAATGGTTTGGCCATGCAAGTAGGCTACCAGTCAACAGCATGCCACAACAGGCAATGACGTACAGACCAGATGGAAACAGAGGAAGAGGCCGACCACGTAAACGCTGGACGGAGGGAATAACAGAATCCATGGGAATGTCGATATACGAAGCCCATAACCGGGCACTCTCACGAAGTTTATACTTCACCTCGACACCGCAAGGTACAAGAGGAACATGATGAGATGAGATGAGATGAGATATATATATATATATATATATATATATATATATATATATATATATATATATATATATATATATATATATATATATATATTTTTTTTTTTTTTTTTTTCCCCGCGTTTCCATCCTGTTTCAGGATATTGCGGTCAACACCAGCATCTTTCAGCTGTATGTTGATTCCTAGGCTAGATTACGCTCATCAGCACGCCACGACTTTCTGAGCGACCGGCTGCATACTCTCATAAGTCACTAACGTGACTCGAACCACTTGTAATTCTCGTCCGCTCACGTTGACTACGAGAGTATTCGGGATTAACGGAGAAACCTGCTAACCCCTCGGCCAGGCAGCCGGCATTTTATATATATAATTATATATATATATATATATATATATATATATATATATATATATATATATATATATATATATATATATATATGCCGGTCTCTCTGGCTGTGGGGTTACAACACTTTCTTTCTGTAATCCCGTTTATCACGCAGTCTCGTAGCGGAGCGAGAGCTGAGGCGGTACGACCCCCGCTCGTGACTTGCGGGTTGCTGAGTCGGCCGCTCAGAAAGCAATGGCAAACTACTGAGCGTAATCTTGCCAAGAGATCAACATACAGCTGAAAGATGCTGGTGTTGACAGCTAAGTCCTGTAAAGGATATGCTATATATATATATATATATATATATATATATATATATATATATATATATATATATATATATATATATATATATATATATATATAGATTCATTCATTGGCACCTTGCCGTCTTGACAGACGATAGTTTGTGCTCTAAAAAGGCATAATAACTTTTAACTATGGCGGTAGCGAGTGTGATATATATATATATATATATATATATATATATATATATATATATATATATATATATATATATATATATATAATTTCTGTGAGTCCATATGTTATTTATGCATTCGCGAACGGTCCATCCGATTGAGACGACATTTTCTACACGTCTTCTTATCATTCCCGTGCAGCCAACTGTCATAGTTTGTTAGTTTACAAACAGCTATTTAGTAATAACATGTAATTGTGTAATTTACATTATAATTTAACTTAGCGAGGGGACTCAACTCAAGAAAAGTTATATCAAGGGACATAAATGTTATTATCATTGGTATATAATAACAATTAAAATAATTGTTGCATATTTCTCAAATATATGGACCTTTTCTCTACAGTTATCTACATGCATGTGCGGTATAATATATAATGATAAAATCTTTAAGGCATTTTCAAAGTTGTCATAAAATTAATGCATCTATTTAAATAATAAAAATTTTCTAACACATCATTTTATGTTTAAAGAAGTTATCTAGAAACATATATGCGATTAAAAACAGTTTCCATTAAAAATAATGGATCTATTTTAGATACGTTAGAATTTTATTTATGTACTAATTGGGGAGAGAAACTTTTGAATTAATCGCAGGATTTGTTTTTTTTTTTTCCCCGTTCGCTTGGCCGATAGAAGGTCGGTACATAATTTGCACTTGCATAATATGTGTATATGCTTTATTTTGTTTTTGTTTTTTTTAAAAAAAGGATGGCCGCGTATGCGGTCAACATCGGGTTTTTCATTCAATGTTGTATGTGTGAAAGAGAACACATGGTGTGTGGAAGGACATTTGTTTCCATACTTTATGCATACTATTAGCCATACTATGTAAATATGTCATTTGATGTTTGAACGTCCTGTTAAACAGACCTACACAAATACCATACAAGCAGAACGCCTGTTACAATACTAAAAGGACATTGTTTTTGTATATAATTAACGTATTTAGAGCAACAATAGTTGGCCGCGTGTGCGATGTGAAAAAGAACACATTGTATGTGGAAGGACATTCTTAAGTAAGGTATTTTTTTGTTATATGAATTTAATGTGACGCTCCCCGCCTGGGACTGATCGAAGCCGGGTCGGGTCAGACAGACAGAGAGACAGACAGACAGACAGACAGACAGACAGACAGACAGACAGACAGACAGACAGACAGACAGACAGACAGACAGACAGACAGACAGATAATCGGGAACGGGATTTTATATGACTACTTATATGAATTAAATGAGATGCTCCCCACCAGGAGCAGGGCGAAGCCGGGCCGGGTCAGACAGACAGACAGACAGACAGACAGACAGACAGACAGACAGACGGGAACGGGAACTGGAGCTTATATGATTACTTATATGAATTAAATGAGATGCTCCCCACCAGGGACTTGGCGAAGCCGGGCTGGGTCAGACAGACAGACAGACAGACAGACAGGCAGGCAGGCAGGCAGGCACACACACACACACACACAGACAGACAGACAGACAGACAGACAGACAGACAGACAGACAGACAGACAGACAGACAGACAGACAGACAGACATTCGGGAACGGGAGCTTATATGACTACTTATATGAATTAAATTAGATGCTCCCCACCAGTTACTGGGCGAAGCTGGGCCGGGTCAGACAGACAGACAGACTTACAGATAGATAGATAGATAGATAGATAGATAGATAGATAGATAGATAGATAGATAGATAGATAGATAGATAGATAGATAGATAGATAGATAGATAGATAGATAGATAGATAGACAGACAGATAGATAGATAGATAGATAGATAGATAGATAGATAGATAGATAGATAGATAGATAGATAGATAGATAGATAGATAGATAGATAGATAGATAGATAGATAGATAGATAGATAGATCCCCGCCAGGGGCTGGGCTAAGCCACGCCGGGTCAGCTAGTGAATATATATATATATATAAATCATCATCATCATCATCATCATCATGTGCCATGCCACGCGATCATGTGCCTCATCATGTGCATCATCATGTGCCATTTCCTCGCGATCACCAGAGTCGTGGATCAGCTCAGTGTTCTTGCCGTGACCATACCACGTGGCCAAGCCATCCAGGCATTTACTTATCTTCCTTTTCCTTGTTCTCTTTCCCTCGATCTTGTCTGTTGTCACCAAATTCCCCAGTTTATTTCTTCTCATAACGTGACCAAAGCATTGTGACTGTCTACGTCTAATTTCTCTAATCAGTTTACGGTTTTCGTTTGTTTCTTGTAAGACTTGGTCATTGGTTTTTCTATCTATCCATGATATTCTTTGCATTTTTCTTAGAAACTACAGTTTCTCAGCCATTAGATGTTTTTTTTTTTCAGCTTGACTGCTCATTGTCCAAGTTTCACATCCATACTTCTTCTTCTTCTTCTTTCGTTCGCTTGAAATATGTCTATATCTGCAATGTCGTCTCTTGTATGAATTGAACTGTCTTTTTCAGTTCACACAGTGGTCCATAGAGTTTATCTTCCACTGTCGTCTTTCTAGGCCAGAAAGTTTGCCTAGATATGTTATATTTTGGGCAGTCTTGGAGTATGTGCTCTGCTGTCTGCGACGCCAATCCACATGTGCACATGGCCGTTTCACCAATCTTGAATTTTGTATACATGTGGTTGCGTAATCTATTGTGCCCTGTTCTGAGGCGCAGAATAATGACTTGTTCTGGTGTGTCCATAACGTGGTAGTCATCTTGAGCAGGTTTTGGTGGCTTTCTGACTGATTTGATCATTCTTTTCTTTTGGTGTTATGTAACGGGCACATCAGGCTGTTCTTCTTTAGCTCCTTCCTTAGCCAATTGATCAGCTCTGTCGTTTCCGGGTACTCCACAGTGGGATGGTATCCACTGTATGGTGACCTTATGCTGACTGCTAAATTCAGAAAGTAGTGTCCTTAGTACTGGAAATTTCCCAGACAGGAGCGCCTCGAGTACTGATTTTGCATCTGTCAGTAGCACCACAGGTTGTGTACCATTGCTGTTATTTAGTAATTTCTCTGTGGCTATCGTGATTGCCTCAATTTCAGCATCATACTTATGGCAGTACTTTCCTGTGGGTACTCTGGCCGTGTCCTTAGTATTATTTGGGTATTCTATGTACACTCCCGCTCCTCCATTTCGAACAGCATTTTGTGCCGACCCATCTGTGTAGACTCGGATCCAGAGGTCCTGTGGGTATTCTTCATAAAGGAAGCTGAGAGTGGCTGTTCTGCGCTGCACACTGTTCTGTTCTTCCTTGTCAAATATTCCTCCCACTTTTGTCTGAAGTTGGAACGATAGTCTATGCTCATCTTTCCATGGAGTTCGCTCTGGAATAGTTGTTAGGGGGATACCAACTGTGGGCAGATCGGTGGTTTCTCTGCAGAATCGTTTGGCCTGGTGGATAAAACTATTTCTTTTCAACCGCCCCATAGCTAGGTTTTCAAATCTGTTCTTCACAGGGTGGCCTGGCAAGCTGAAGGACTTTTCTGCTTGTATTAGCGTTTTCGTATCTCTGCGCTCACTCAGTGCTTGTGTCCTCCCCATCTTCTCCATTTCCACTATAGCGGTTGATCTCATCCCTTATGTGGTGACTCTAAGTGCTTGATTTTGCACCTTGTCCAGCTCTTGTGGTGTGGTTTTTTATGCTGAACACCACGCAGTTGACCCATATTCCAGGTGTGGTCGTATGCTCTGTTGGTACACCTTGCTAAGTATTTTACCACTGGCTCCCCATGTGGTTCCACTTAGCTTTCTCAGAATGGCTATTTTCGTTCTGGCTTTTGCTACTGATTTGTTGATGTGCTTTCTCCATGTCAGCCTGCCATCAAATGTTACTCCAAGGTATGTTGGTTCTTTATCATCTCTTAGGGGTGTTCCATTTATCTGGATGATCCCTGCCTTTTGTTTTGGAGAGAGGGTAAATAGGGTGGTGCTGCACTTGTCAGTGTTTATGCTGACACACCATCTATTTGCCCATGCAGCAAATGTATCTACAGCTCTTTGTAGCAATCTGGTGGCCACTGATGCATGTTCATTTGTGTTCCATAGAACCAGGTCATCGGCGTACATTGCCGCTTTAATTCCATGCGGTAGGTGAGCAACAAGATCATTGATGAAGATTAGAAATGTGAGATAGTTTGATAGAGAGCAATGTGAGCGCACACGGCCAGGTTTCAGTGTGAGACAGTTTAATAGAGAGCAATGTGAGCGCACACGGCCAGGTTTCAGTGTGAGACAGTTTGACAGAGAGCAATGTGAGCGCACACTATCAGGTTTCAGTGTGAGACAGGTTGACAGAGAGCAATGTGAGCGCACACGGCCAGGTTTCTGTGTGAGACAGGTTGACAGAGAGCAATGTGAGCGCACACGGCCAGGTTTCAGTGTGAGACAGTTTGATAGAGAGCAATGTGAGCGCACACTATCAGGTTTCAGTGTGAGACAGTTTGATAGAGAGAAATGTGAGCACACACGGCAAGGTTTCAGTGTGAGACAGTTTGATAGAGAGCAATGTGAGCACACACGGCCAGGTTTCTGTGTGAGACAGTTTGATAGAGAGCAATGTGAGCACACGCGGCCAGGTTTCTGTGTGAGACAGTTTGATAGAGAGTAATGTGAGCAAACACGGCCAGGTTTCTGTGTGAGACAGGTTGACAGAGAGCAATGTGAGCGCACACGGCCAGGTTTCAATGTGAGACAGCTTGATAGAGAGCAATGTGAGCACACACGGCCAGGTTTTTGTGTGAGACTGTTTGATAGAGAGCAATCTGAGCGCACACGGCCAGGTTTCAGTGTGAGACAGTTTGATAGAGAGCAATGTGAGCGCACACGGCCAGGTTTCAGTGTGAGACAGTTTGATAGAGAGCAATGTGAGCGCACACTATCAGGTTTCAATGTGAGACAGTTTGATAGAGAGCAATGTGAGCGCACACTATCAGGTTTCAATGTGAGACAGTTTGATAGAGAGCAATGTGAGCGCACACGGCCAGGTTTTTGTGTGAGACTGTTTGATAGAGAGCAATGTGAGCGCACACGGCCAGGTTTCAGTGTGAGACAGTTTGATAGAGAGCAATGTGAGCGCACACGGCCAGGTTTCAGTGTGAGACAGTTTGATAGAGAGCAATGTGAGCGCACATGGCCAGGTTTCAATGTGAGACAGTTTAATAGAGAGCAATGTGAGCGCACACGGCCAGGTTTCAGTGTGAGACAGTTTGATAGAGAGCAATGTGAGCGCACACGGCCAGGTTTCTGTGTGAGACAAGTTGACAGAGAGCAATGTGAGCGCACACGGCCAGGTTTCTGTGTGAGACAGTTTGATAGAGAGCAATGTGAGCGCACACGGCCAGGTTTCTGTGTGAGACAGTTTGATAGAGAGCAATGTGAGATATCACGGCCAGGTTTCAGTGTGAGACAGTTTGATAGAGAGCAATGTGAGCACACACGGCCAGGTTTCAGTGTGAGACAGTTTGATAGAGAGCAATGTGAGCGCACACTATCAGGTTTCAGTGTGAGACAGTTTGATATAGAGCAATGTGAGCGCACACTATCAGGTTTCAGTGTGAGACAGGTTGACAGAGAGCAATGTGAGCGTACACGACCAGGTTTCAGTGTGAGACAGTTTGATAGAGAGCAATGTGAGCGCACACTATCAGGTTTCAGTGTGAGACAGGTTGACAGAGAGCAATGTGAGCGCACACGGCCAGGTTACAGTGTGAGACAGGTTGACAGAGAGCAATGTGAGCGCACACGGCCAGGTTTCAGTGTGAGACAGTTTGATAGAGAGTAATGTGAGCGCACACTATCAGGTTTCAGTGTGAGACAGTTTGATAGAGAGCAATGTGAGCGCACACTATCAGGTTTCAGTGTGAGACAGGTTGACAGAGAGCAATGTGAGCGCACACGGCCAGGTTTCAGTGTGAGACAGTTTGATAGAGAGCAATATGAGCGCACACTATCAGGTTTCAGTTTGAGACAGGTTGACAGAGAGCATTGTGAGCGCACACGGCCATTTTTCAGTGTGAGACAGTTTGATAGAGAGCAATGTGAGCGCACACACACACGGCCAGGTTTCTGTGTGAGACAGTTTGATAGAGAGCAATGTGAGACAGTTTGATAGAGAGCAATGTGAGACAGTTTGATAGAGAGCAATGTGAGACAGTTTGATAGAGAGCAATGTGAGCGCGCTCGGCCAGGTTTCACTGTGAAACAGTTTGAAAGAGAGCAAAGTGAGCGCACATACTCGGCTAGGTTTCTGTGTGAGACAGTTTGATAGAGAGTAATGTGACCACACGCGGCCAGGTTTCAATGTGAGACAGTTTGATAGAGAGCAATGTGACCACACGCGGCCATGTTTTAATGTGAGACAGTTTGATAGAGAGCAATGTGAGATATCACGGTCAGGTTTCTATGTGAGACAGTTTGATAGAGAGCAATGTGAGATATCACGGCCAGGTTTCGTGTGAGACAGTTTGATAGAGAGCAATGTGAGCGCACACTATCAGGTTTCAGTGTGAGACAGTTTGATAGAGAGCAATGTGAGCGCACACGGCCAGGTTTCAGTGTAAGACAGTTTGATAGAGAGCAATGTGAGCACATACGGCCAGGTTTCAATGTGAGACAGTTTGATAGAGAGCAATGTGAGATATCACGGCCAGGTTTCAGTGTGAGACAGTTTGATAGAGAGCATTGTGAGCACACACGGCCAGGTTTCAATGTGAGACAGTTTGATAGAGAGCAATGGTAGATATCACGGCCAAGTTTCATTGTGAGACAGTTTGATAGAGAGCAATGTGAGCATACACGGCCAGGTGTCAGTGTGAAACAGTTTGATAGAGAGCAATGTGAGCACACACGGCCAGGTTTTTGTGTGAGACAGTTTGATAGAGAGCAATGTGAGCGCACACGGCCAGGTTTCTGTGTCAGACAGGTTGACAGAGAGCAATGTGAGCGCACACGGCCAGGTTTCTGTGTGAGACAGTTTGATAGAGAGCAATGTGAGATATCACGGCCAGGTTTCAGTGTGAGACAGTTTGATAGAGAGCAATGTGAGCACACACGGCCAGGTTTCAGTGTGAGACAGTTTGATAGAGAGCAATGTGAGCGCACACGGCCAGGTTTCAATGTGAGACAGCTTGATAGAGAGCAATGTGAGCACACACGGCCAGGTTTTTGTGTGAGACTGTTTGATAGAGAGCAATCTGAGCGCACACGGCCAGGTTTCAGTGTGAGACAGTTTGATAGAGAGCAATGTGAGCGCACACGGCCAGGTTTCAGTGTGAGACAGTTTGATAGAGAGCAATGTGAGCGCACACTATCAGGTTTCAATGTGAGACAGTTTGATAGAGAGCAATGTGAGCGCACACTATCAGGTTTCAATGTGAGACAGTTTGATAGAGAGCAATGTGAGCGCACACGGCCAGGTTTTTGTGTGAGACTGTTTGATAGAGAGCAATGTGAGCGCACACGGCCAGGTTTCAGTGTGAGACAGTTTGATAGAGAGCAATGTGAGCGCACACGGCCAGGTTTCAGTGTGAGACAGTTTGATAGAGAGCAATGTGAGCGCACATGGCCAGGTTTCAATGTGAGACAGTTTAATAGAGAGCAATGTGAGCGCACACGGCCAGGTTTCAGTGTGAGACAGTTTGATAGAGAGCAATGTGAGCGCACACGGCCAGGTTTCTGTGTGAGACAAGTTGACAGAGAGCAATGTGAGCGCACACGGCCAGGTTTCTGTGTGAGACAGTTTGATAGAGAGCAATGTGAGCGCACACGGCCAGGTTTCTGTGTGAGACAGTTTGATAGAGAGCAATGTGAGATATCACGGCCAGGTTTCAGTGTGAGACAGTTTGATAGAGAGCAATGTGAGCACACACGGCCAGGTTTCAGTGTGAGACAGTTTGATAGAGAGCAATGTGAGCGCACACTATCAGGTTTCAGTGTGAGACAGTTTGATATAGAGCAATGTGAGCGCACACTATCAGGTTTCAGTGTGAGACAGGTTGACAGAGAGCAATGTGAGCGCACACGGCCAGGTTACAGTGTGAGACAGGTTGACAGAGAGCAATGTGAGCGCACACGGCCAGGTTTCAGTGTGAGACAGTTTGATAGAGAGTAATGTGAGCGCACACTATCAGGTTTCAGTGTGAGACAGTTTGATAGAGAGCAATGTGAGCGCACACTATCAGGTTTCAGTGTGAGACAGGTTGACAGAGAGCAATGTGAGCGCACACGGCCAGGTTTCAGTGTGAGACAGTTTGATAGAGAGCAATATGAGCGCACACTATCAGGTTTCAGTTTGAGACAGGTTGACAGAGAGCATTGTGAGCGCACACGGCCATTTTTCAGTGTGAGACAGTTTGATAGAGAGCAATGTGAGCGCACACACACACGGCCAGGTTTCTGTGTGAGACAGTTTGATAGAGAGCAATGTGAGACAGTTTGATAGAGAGCAATGTGAGACAGTTTGATAGAGAGCAATGTGAGACAGTTTGATAGAGAGCAATGTGAGCGCGCTCGGCCAGGTTTCACTGTGAAACAGTTTGAAAGAGAGCAAAGTGAGCGCACATACTCGGCTAGGTTTCTGTGTGAGACAGTTTGATAGAGAGTAATGTGACCACACGCGGCCAGGTTTCAATGTGAGACAGTTTGATAGAGAGCAATGTGACCACACGCGGCCATGTTTTAATGTGAGACAGTTTGATAGAGAGCAATGTGAGATATCACGGTCAGGTTTCTATGTGAGACAGTTTGATAGAGAGCAATGTGAGATATCACGGCCAGGTTTCGTGTGAGACAGTTTGATAGAGAGCAATGTGAGCGCACACTATCAGGTTTCAGTGTGAGACAGTTTGATAGAGAGCAATGTGAGCGCACACGGCCAGGTTTCAGTGTAAGACAGTTTGATAGAGAGCAATGTGAGCACATACGGCCAGGTTTCAATGTGAGACAGTTTGATAGAGAGCAATGTGAGATATCACGGCCAGGTTTCAGTGTGAGACAGTTTGATAGAGAGCATTGTGAGCACACACGGCCAGGTTTCAATGTGAGACAGTTTGATAGAGAGCAATGGTAGATATCACGGCCAAGTTTCATTGTGAGACAGTTTGATAGAGAGCAATGTGAGCATACACGGCCAGGTGTCAGTGTGAAACAGTTTGATAGAGAGCAATGTGAGCACACACGGCCAGGTTTTTGTGTGAGACAGTTTGATAGAGAGCAATGTGAGCGCACACGGCCAGGTTTCTGTGTCAGACAGGTTGACAGAGAGCAATGTGAGCGCACACGGCCAGGTTTCTGTGTGAGACAGTTTGATAGAGAGCAATGTGAGATATCACGGCCAGGTTTCAGTGTGAGACAGTTTGATAGAGAGCAATGTGAGCGCACACGGCCAGGTTTCAGTGTGAGACAGTTTGATAGAGAGCAATGTGAGCGCACACTATCAGGTTTCAATGTGAGACAGTTTGATAGAGAGCAATGTGAGCGCACACTATCAGGTTTCAATGTGAGACAGTTTGATAGAGAGCAATGTGAGCGCACACGGCCAGGTTTTTGTGTGAGACTGTTTGATAGAGAGCAATGTGAGCGCACACGGCCAGGTTTCAGTGTGAGACAGTTTGATAGAGAGCAATGTGAGCGCACACGGCCAGGTTTCAGTGTGAGACAGTTTGATAGAGAGCAATGTGAGCGCACATGGCCAGGTTTCAATGTGAGACAGTTTAATAGAGAGCAATGTGAGCGCACACGGCCAGGTTTCAGTGTGAGACAGTTTGATAGAGAGCAATGTGAGCGCACACGGCCAGGTTTCTGTGTGAGACAAGTTGACAGAGAGCAATGTGAGCGCACACGGCCAGGTTTCTGTGTGAGACAGTTTGATAGAGAGCAATGTGAGCGCACACGGCCAGGTTTCTGTGTGAGACAGTTTGATAGAGAGCAATGTGAGATATCACGGCCAGGTTTCAGTGTGAGACAGTTTGATAGAGAGCAATGTGAGCACACACGGCCAGGTTTCAGTGTGAGACAGTTTGATAGAGAGCAATGTGAGCGCACACTATCAGGTTTCAGTGTGAGACAGTTTGATATAGAGCAATGTGAGCGCACACTATCAGGTTTCAGTGTGAGACAGGTTGACAGAGAGCAATGTGAGCGTACACGACCAGGTTTCAGTGTGAGACAGTTTGATAGAGAGCAATGTGAGCGCACACTATCAGGTTTCAGTGTGAGACAGGTTGACAGAGAGCAATGTGAGCGCACACGGCCAGGTTACAGTGTGAGACAGGTTGACAGAGAGCAATGTGAGCGCACACGGCCAGGTTTCAGTGTGAGACAGTTTGATAGAGAGTAATGTGAGCGCACACTATCAGGTTTCAGTGTGAGACAGTTTGATAGAGAGCAATGTGAGCGCACACTATCAGGTTTCAGTGTGAGACAGGTTGACAGAGAGCAATGTGAGCGCACACGGCCAGGTTTCAGTGTGAGACAGTTTGATAGAGAGCAATATGAGCGCACACTATCAGGTTTCAGTTTGAGACAGGTTGACAGAGAGCATTGTGAGCGCACACGGCCATTTTTCAGTGTGAGACAGTTTGATAGAGAGCAATGTGAGCGCACACACACACGGCCAGGTTTCTGTGTGAGACAGTTTGATAGAGAGCAATGTGAGACAGTTTGATAGAGAGCAATGTGAGACAGTTTGATAGAGAGCAATGTGAGACAGTTTGATAGAGAGCAATGTGAGCGCGCTCGGCCAGGTTTCACTGTGAAACAGTTTGAAAGAGAGCAAAGTGAGCGCACATACTCGGCTAGGTTTCTGTGTGAGACAGTTTGATAGAGAGTAATGTGACCACACGCGGCCAGGTTTCAATGTGAGACAGTTTGATAGAGAGCAATGTGACCACACGCGGCCATGTTTTAATGTGAGACAGTTTGATAGAGAGCAATGTGAGATATCACGGTCAGGTTTCTATGTGAGACAGTTTGATAGAGAGCAATGTGAGATATCACGGCCAGGTTTCGTGTGAGACAGTTTGATAGAGAGCAATGTGAGCGCACACTATCAGGTTTCAGTGTGAGACAGTTTGATAGAGAGCAATGTGAGCGCACACGGCCAGGTTTCAGTGTAAGACAGTTTGATAGAGAGCAATGTGAGCACATACGGCCAGGTTTCAATGTGAGACAGTTTGATAGAGAGCAATGTGAGATATCACGGCCAGGTTTCAGTGTGAGACAGTTTGATAGAGAGCATTGTGAGCACACACGGCCAGGTTTCAATGTGAGACAGTTTGATAGAGAGCAATGGTAGATATCACGGCCAAGTTTCATTGTGAGACAGTTTGATAGAGAGCAATGTGAGCATACACGGCCAGGTGTCAGTGTGAAACAGTTTGATAGAGAGCAATGTGAGCACACACGGCCAGGTTTTTGTGTGAGACAGTTTGATAGAGAGCAATGTGAGCGCACACGGCCAGGTTTCTGTGTCAGACAGGTTGACAGAGAGCAATGTGAGCGCACACGGCCAGGTTTCTGTGTGAGACAGTTTGATAGAGAGCAATGTGAGATATCACGGCCAGGTTTCAGTGTGAGACAGTTTGATAGAGAGCAATGTGAGCACACACGGCCAGGTTTCAGTGTGAGACAGTTTGATAGAGAGCAATGTGAGCGCACACTATCAGGTTTCAGTGTGAGACAGTTTGATATAGAGCAATGTGAGCGCACACTATCAGGTTTCAGTGTGAGACAGGTTGACAGAGAGCAATGTGAGCGTACACGACCAGGTTTCAGTGTGAGACAGTTTGATAGAGAGCAATGTGAGCGCACACTATCAGGTTTCAGTGTGAGACAGGTTGACAGAGAGCAATGTGAGCGCACACGGCCAGGTTACAGTGTGAGACAGGTTGACAGAGAGCAATGTGAGCGCACACGGCCAGGTTTCAGTGTGAGACAGTTTGATAGAGAGTAATGTGAGCGCACACTATCAGGTTTCAGTGTGAGACAGTTTGATAGAGAGCAATGTGAGCGCACACTATCAGGTTTCAGTGTGAGACAGGTTGACAGAGAGCAATGTGAGCGCACACGGCCAGGTTTCAGTGTGAGACAGTTTGATAGAGAGCAATATGAGCGCACACTATCAGGTTTCAGTGTGAGACAGGTTGACAGAGAGCATTGTGAGCGCACACGGCCATTTTTCAGTGTGAGACAGTTTGATAGAGAGCAATGTGAGCGCACACACACACGGCCAGGTTTCTGTGTGAGACAGTTTGATAGAGAGCAATGTGAGACAGTTTGATAGAGAGCAATGTGAGACAGTTTGATAGAGAGCAATGTGAGACAGTTTGATAGAGAGCAATGTGAGCGCGCTCGGCCAGGTTTCACTGTGAAACAGTTTGAAAGAGAGCAAAGTGAGCGCACATACTCGGCTAGGTTTCTGTGTGAGACAGTTTGATAGAGAGTAATGTGACCACACGCGGCCAGGTTTCAATGTGAGACAGTTTGATAGAGAGCAATGTGACCACACGCGGCCATGTTTTAATGTGAGACAGTTTGATAGAGAGCAATGTGAGATATCACGGTCAGGTTTCTATGTGAGACAGTTTGATAGAGAGCAATGTGAGATATCACGGCCAGGTTTCGTGTGAGACAGTTTGATAGAGAGCAATGTGAGCGCACACTATCAGGTTTCAGTGTGAGACAGTTTGATAGAGAGCAATGTGAGCGCACACGGCCAGGTTTCAGTGTAAGACAGTTTGATAGAGAGCAATGTGAGCACATACGGCCAGGTTTCAATGTGAGACAGTTTGATAGAGAGCAATGTGAGATATCACGGCCAGGTTTCAGTGTGAGACAGTTTGATAGAGAGCATTGTGAGCACACACGGCCAGGTTTCAATGTGAGACAGTTTGATAGAGAGCAATGGTAGATATCACGGCCAAGTTTCATTGTGAGACAGTTTGATAGAGAGCAATGTGAGCATACACGGCCAGGTGTCAGTGTGAAACAGTTTGATAGAGAGCAATGTGAGATATCACGGCCAGGTTTCAATGTGAGACAGTTTGATAGAGAGCAATGTGAGCATACACGGTCAGGTGTCAGTGTGAGACAGTTTGATAGAGAGCAATGTGAGATATCACGGCCAGGTTTCAATGTGAGACAGTTTGATAGAGAGCAATGTGAGCACACACGGCCATGTTTCCGTGTGAGACACTTTGATAGAGAGCAATGTGAGCACACACGGCCAGATTTCAGTGTGACACAGTTTTATAGAGAGCAATATGAGCGCACACGGCCATGTTTCAGTGTGAGACAGTTTGATAGAGAGCAATGTGAGCACACAGCCAGGTTTCAGTGTGAGACAGTTTGATAGAGAGCAATGTGAGCGCACACACACGGCCAGCTTTCACTGTGAGACAGTTTGATAGAGAGCAATGTGAGCGCAGACGGTCTCTGCAAATATCCCCAGTCATGTCATCCCTCGTGTTTATCTCCACAAATATCTTCAGTCATGCCATCCCTCGTCTTATCTTCACAAATATCTTCTATCATGCCATCCCGTGTGTTTATATTCACAAATATCTTCAATCATGTCATTCCTCGTCTACATCTTCACAAATATCTTCAATCATGCCAACCCTCATCTTTATCTTCATAAATATCTTCAATCATGCCATTCCTCCTGTTTATCTCCACAAATATCTGTAATCATGCCATCCCGCGTGTTTATCTTCACAAACATCTTCAATCATGCAATCAATCGTCGTCATCTTCACAAATATCTTCACTCGTGCCATCTCTCGTCTTTATCATCAGAGATATAGTCAATCATACCATCTCTCATTTTCATCTTCACGAATATCTTCAATCATGCCATCCCTCGTTTTCATCTTCACAAATATCTTCAATCATGCCATCACTCGTCTCTGTCTTCACAAATGTCTACAAACATGCCATTTCCCGTCTTTATCTTCACGAATAGCTCAATCTTCTATATGTCGTATTCGTGTTACGCATCTTTCAAAGCTCGCCATCTACACCTTCATACATAGCTTCAAGCATTCTATCTGTCGACATTACCTTTACAGATATCTTAAATCATTCTGACTGTCGATATTACCTTACATACATCTTGAATCATTTTACCTGTTGACATTACATTTACACATATCTTAAACCAATCTATCTGTCGACATTACATTTACGTGTCACTTTCATCATTCTATATGTCCACATTTCCTTCACATATAACTTTCGTCATTCTATTTGTCGACATTAGTTTAGTTTAGTTTAGATTAGATTAGTTTAGTTTAGTTGACGGATCAACATCACTGCACACAGGTGTAACCCATAAGTGCTCCATTCTACTCCTAACTCAAGTCTGAGTCCGGAGAATCTCAGTGCACGAACTCCGTAGCACGGGCGAGGATCCTGAAATACTTTGCGTAGAAATTTAACTGGAAATTTTGCCCTGGCAGCGCCGTTAGGCTACTTTTTTCGATTTCCAACAGCCAAGGGATTTTTTACGGGCGTCCGATCTCAGTACCCAGAGACCAGAGGAAATTTGTTTACTATAAGTCCACGTGAAATAACTCGAGGCGGACACCATACCCCGAGACCACCCAGCACTTCCTATGTCGACATTACCTCCACAAATATTTTCCATCAGTCTGTTTACCGTGTCATAATAACACTACAACATTTTCAACTTTTAACACTAAAATATGCTTCCATTTACAGCCCGGATGACGCTTCCTTACAGTAGACCATATTAGGAACATGAACCAGGCAAAGACAACTCGACCTCTATGACGCAGTGTATTGCTGTACAGATGTGTAGCAGCTGTCACTTCAACAATTTATGTGTTATTTTAGACAGTTGTTAAGTGCATAATAAATTAATGTAGTATGCAGTATCACTGTGTTATGTTCCTTGATTTTTTTTATCGACTATTATATAAGCTATTTGTTCTGTGTGACTTTTAGTTCTCTGAACTAGCAGAATGAACTATGGGCCTGGTCTTTAACCGGCGTGAATGCACTAGCTAAATAAAACATGGTTCTGATCTACTGTTGATAAAGGTGTACTTCTACTCATAACCCATGCCTCGTGGTGTTGGTAGTCATTTCTATCCCAAACCTTCTGTCTCGTGTACTGCCAATCTACTTATAGTTCATGCCATGTGGCGTTGGTGATCATGTCTGTCCACAGCCTTCTGTCTCGTGTACTGCCAATCTTCTTATAGTCCATGCCCGATGGCGTTGGTGATCATGTCTGTCCACAGCCTTCTGACTCGTGTACTGCCAATCTTCTTATAGTTTAGTATAGTTTAGTCGACGGATCAACATCACGGCACACGGGTGTAACCAATAAATGCTCCGTTCTACTCTTAACTCAAGCCTAAGTCCGGTGAACCTCAGCATAGTGCACGGTTCCAAATGTTGCTGTATGTAGCCGGGGCGCAGTGTTGGGGTGAGCGCCCAACATTGCTTAAATACTCCAATGGCTCGTGAATACATAACCTATGCAGCAAAAGTCCAACTCCTGGCCTTCACGCGGCAGAACTGTTTTAACTAACAGGAGAAGGGGTGACGGCGAGTTTCTGGCGCCGAAAAATAACCAGTATGCTGTAGATGTGTATACACGTATATGCATGCGCAAACACGTGTGTGCGCGCGTACACATCTACACCCGAGTGAGACCACAGTCTGCTCTAGCAAAGAAAGGTGCTGAAGACGGAGGCAACCAGCCAGGAGGCGCACCACAGAAATCAGAATGCCACGCAATCACGCAAAATTGAATATGTCGACTACTGCTAAATGTTATGTTGCTCGCCCTACCTTGGACACCCAGGCAGGTGCAGTGCAGGCCCTATGTCTCGAAAGGGTCCAACCATAACTACTGGAGGTCCTTCTAAGATGTTCTGTAGAGCCAGGGGACATGAGAATATGATGGCTGGCCATACTAAACAAAGACTTAAAATAATGCACTGGAATGCGGAGGGAGTCAGCAACAAAGAAAAAATAGAATTAGAAAACATCCTGGACCAAGAAAAAGTAAACATATGTTGCTTGCAAGAAACTCACCTCAACGAAAATATAGCCTTCAAAATCAGAGGCTACCAGTGTTACCGATCTTACCGAAAGGACAGGCGAAAAGGTGGGATACTTACCCTTGTAAAAAATAACATCACTGCTTCCCAAATCGAAGTCTATATGGAAGGGGCTGAGTATCAGACACTTAAACTTAAGACTGGTAATACAGACCTACATCTGATCAATTACTACTGTCCAAGTGACCGCCCACAGGCACTGGACACACTACTATTAAAAGAAAAAATGATTGTGTGTGGCGATTTCAACAGCAATTCGCAGAGCTGGGGCTATGATCTCATGGATCCGAGAGGAGAGAGACTGGAAGACTGGCAGGATGAGAATAGATTCGTCTTGATTAACAAGCCGTCCGACTCAAATACTTTCTACTCGAGTTCATGGCACACTACAACTACACCTGACCAGGCTTTTCATTCACCAGACCTGGAGTGGAACATTACACGAATTGTTGGGAAACAACTTGGTGGCAGTGACCAAGGGCCAGTCTTTCTAACTGTAGAAAATGAGCTTGTAAGTGAAAGCAGCACCCTCTCGAGGTGGAACTACAAGAAAGCAGACTGGGCAATGTACAAGCATCGCACCAGCATACTGGTTAGAAACCTGAACACTGAGAAAGACATAAATAAAGTAGTTGAAGAGTTTGGGAAATGCATACTACAGGCAGCGCGTGAAACAGTACCAAGAGGAGCCCGTAAACAATATAAACCCTACTGGAGTAGTGAACTGGAACAGTTGCATAATGATGTGGAAGTATGTAGAATGCAAGCAGAGGCCACACCCAGCCAAGAGCACCACAATAAATTCCAGCATGCAAAAGCCAAATTTCAAAGGGCCAAGCTGCAGGCTAGACGGAAAATCTGGCAGGAGAAAACGGAGTCTCTGAACTTTGCAAGAGACACAAGGAAATTGTGGAAGCTATTAAAACAACTTAACGATGAGGGCACAGGGAGAAACTCAAAAATTGCACTACATAAAGATGGAAACATCTTAACAAGATAGCAAGCAGCTGATCATTTTGCGGACTCATTCGCACAAGATAACAATATCAGAATTAGTCCAGAGAAACAACAATATATTCGAGAGAAACAGCAACGTAAGGGACAGAAGGAAATAGTACACGAGGTTCTGGAGGCACCCATCACAATCAGCGAACTGGAGCTAGCCATATCAAAACTGAAAATGAGAAAGTCACCAGGAGCTGATTTTATCTTCAATGAAATGATCAGGAACCTAGGAACAGAGGCCAAAGCAAAGCTGCTACAGATCTTCAATAACAGCTGGACCTTAGGCAGTGATCCACAAGCCTGGAGAGAAGCATTCATGATACCCCTCCTAAAATCAGGGAAAGATAGTTCCATTGCCTCTAGCTACAGAACAATTAGCCTCACCAGCTGTCTTTGCAAAACACTAGAGCGTATCTTCAATCACAGACTGCAGTGGCACATTAAAAGTAAAAACATCCTTGTGCCACAGCAGGCTGGCTTTAAGCTGTGCTACTCTACGGAAGATCAGACAACCTACCTCTCTCAAGAAATTGAAGATGCATTCCAAGAGAAGAAGCTGGTGCTTGCGGCATGGATAGATCTGAAGAAATCCTTTGACAAAGTCTGGAAAGAAGGTCTGATGAAGAAACTGAAAAACTGAAAGTCAATGGAAGAATGTACAAATGGGTGAAAGCATACTTGCACAACAGAAGAGCCCGAGTACAGATAGACGGACTCAAGAGTAAGAAAGTACTACTGCGTCACGGTGTTCCCCAGGGCGGAGTCTTGTCCCCTACACTCTTTCTAATGTTCATCAATGACCTTGTTGCTAATCTACCGTATGGAATTTGTCAAAGTGTTGAACAGGACAATAGTAGGACAAGAGACAGGACGTAGATAAGGACATCGACAAGGGTATAGATAAAGACAGGACAGTAAAAGTATAACTTAGAACAGTTATAAGACAGGACTTAGACGAGGACACGGACGTGTCATATCTAGGACACAGCAGGGACTAACCCCGAGGATGGGGCGGGGGACGCAGTTCACGGGACAACACCCGTAAACAGACTGAACAGTAGTCCAACCCCCAAGGTTAGCAAGTACTGGACTACTGGACTACGTGACAAGTAGAATAGCACGTAGGTCTGCGACCGCACGGATTTCTTTAGGGCTAGCAAGCCAGCGAGCGGAGTAAACTCAGGCACACGGGACTGGTCAATCAGGGAGACAGGAAGCGTGTGTTTTCCGAGAGCCACTGTGTAGTTTATGAGGACGCATGTTATGAATAGCGAGAGTTGAGAGTGTATTTGCTTTTGTGTGATTTGTGAGAGGCGAACCATGTATTGTTAAACAGGCTGTTATCGCCTGATGAGAGATGTATGAACGTATCAGGTTCGCCTGAGAATAAGCATATACTAATTTCCATCCATGCAACTGTTTTCTGTGAGGTGTGGATGAAGTAGCAAGAGTGCCTGTAGATTACCCAGGTTGTTGACAGAATTAAAGCGGCAATGTACGCCGGCGACCTGGTTTTATGGAGCACAAATGAACACGCATCAGTGGCCACCAAATTGCTACAAAGAGCTGTAGATACATTTGCTGCATGGGCAAATAGATGGTGTGTCAGCATAAACACTGACAAGTGCAGCACCACGCTATTTACCCTCTCTTCAAAACAAAAGGCAAGGATCATCCAGATAAATTGAACACCCCTAAGAGAAGATAAAGAACCAACATACCTTGGAGTAATATTTGATAGCAGGCTGACATGGAGAAAGCACATCAACAAAGCAGTAGCAAAAGCTAGAAGGAAAATAGCCGTCCTGAGAAAGCTAAGTGGAACCACAAGGGGAGCCAGTGGGAAAATACTTAGCAAAGTTTACCACCAGAGCATACGGCCACACCTGGAATATGGGTCAACTGCGTGGTGATCAGCATCAAAAACCACATTACAAGAGCTGGACAAGGTGCAAAATCAAGCACTTAGAGTCACCACAGGAGGGATGAGATCAACAACTATAGTGGAAATGGAGAAGATGGGGAGGACACAAGCACTGAGTGAGCGCAGAGATACGAAAACGCTAATACAAGCAGAAAAGTTCCTCAGCTTGCCAGGCCACCCTTTGAAGAACAGATCTGAAAACCTAGCTATGGGGCGGTTGAAAAGTAGTTTTATCCACCAGGCCAAACTACTCTGCAGAGAAATCACCGATCTGCCCACAGTTGGTATCCCCCTAACAACTATTCAAGAGCAAACTCCGTGGAAAGATGAGCATAGACTATTGTCAACGTCCTAGAGACCTAGGGGAATGAAACTCGGGTTCATACAGGCAACAAACTCCGTTCTGATACTATCTGATATCATTTATTTACAGGAAGCTGGCCAAGAATGGTTTTCGCAGCCAGCTACGTGGCGAACATGATCATAGGAGTTCACAACAAATCCATCATACATAATCATTACAACAAACTCTATCATCTATCTATCGAGTGAGTAACACTCCTAAATACACTTGTGTTCAATCTATCAAGTCCCCCTTAAGTTAAGCCCTGTTGCTTGTTCGATGTCCAGTCGGCGTCTGCCCTCTAACGTGTCTCGGACACGGGCTGTAACTCTCCTCGAGCTTCTCGTGGAACAGGTCCTGGCACGCGGTCAGCGTGTCCACGGAGCTGTAGGCGAACTGACCTATGCTTCTCGAAGGCTCTAGATTGTTCGAGCATTCGAGTGTGTCTCCCTTGTATTGGGGTTATGTCCCTTCTCGAGTTCCCTTCTATCTTTATGTTCCTACCGACTCCATGTGAGACTCTGACAGGGGTCCCCCTCCCCCGCTTCTATGGGTTAGTATATGGTAATTTGTCTGCACTAATTCTGTCATAGGATCACATGAAGTTGGTGTTTGGTAGTTTCGTGGATGGGAACCTGGCCATCTATATATTTGCACTATTAACTCATGTATTTCCCCGTACAACAATCCAGGGTGATTGCTGAAGAGCCCCTATCTCTTCCATATCCTTAAACATGCTTATCCGACCGAAGTTCCCTGACGCTTCTAGTTGTATCTGCAACCGCGCCCTTCTCAAGTATCCATATGATACCAGGATATTAAACTCTGTGTTAGAGAGGTTTAACAAGACAAATTGTCTTGGCTTATTTAAGAACACTTGCAATTCTTGTCCTGAATGTGTATTTTGATACACTTTTACTTCCGTATGTTTCATAGTGCTTAATATATATATATATATATATATATATATATATATATATATATATATATATATATATATATATATATATATATATATATATATATATATGCAATCTTGTTTTCTCCCAGGTAACTACTTATGTTCCTGTTTGCCTGTTAGTGTGTTTACTGCTTTGTTACTTGCTCTAATAAAATTTGTGTGATTTAATTGTTAGTGTTTAGTTTTATGAGTATGTACTACCTAATGTCTAAAGTGTGTGCTACCTGTGTGTATGTGGTGTGTAGTACATCTCTATGTGTCACGAGCTGGAATATCCCTTGTCATGAATTACGTCATCTGTGTAACGCATGTACAGGGTATTCAAACAGTGATTCTTATAGTGAACCTATTTTATCTAACACTAAATATGTATACACAATTTTAGACAAGTGTTACATTTTACACTCAATAACGCAGACAAATTAAAATAAGTACTTTTTGCGTACAATTTGTCCACTCAGTATATCGCTCTCTCATTTAATTCATTCACTCTCTGATTCGCACACCTTTCTTTCAATATAATAATTTGTTAAAATATACAAATTAAGGTGAGGTAAATGTTGTCGCCCTTAGAAAAAGGAAACTGGCGATATGCTATATTCAAAGCGCCAAGTACTATCTGTACTGGTGATAAGAAATGGTTTATAAGTTAAATTGCAACAATTGTATTGGGAGAAAATTTTAACTATGAATGAAAGTGTTTGTGACATATTATGATAGAAAATGTACAATTTACATGTTCACATATTTTATGTATATAGTAAAGCACAAATGTAATACATATTTAACTAATAACATTAAATTAATTAACTCCAACGACGATCCGTGTGTTGTCGTTCTTTCGTCCGTGTGCTGTTCCAATAATGTTTACAGTTCGTAGGTAACGTTTTGGTGTGAAATTCCTGTGTTGTCTCTCATATGTCGTAATAGTCATAGTATATCGCTGCTTGTATGTGCGATGTTCTGTTCCGTTAGTTTGCGAAGTCAATTGAAATCACGCGTATGCATAGTTCTTAATATTCGCATGGTAACTTTCAGTTCTGTGATTGATGAAATAATTTCACAAATGTTAATATCCACAGTTCGGATTGTTTTTTATGTATTGCTAATTGCCAATGTGGCCCAATATAGTTAACGGTTCTCAAAGTTTCATGTCTGTGATAGCTATAAGTATCGTATTAAATCAGTTGTCGACACTTCTAAATTAAAGTTCTACAGTAGGTATAGAGGTACACTCTTTTATGCAACAGACTAAAATATCACAGCTTATTATATGGCCACTAATTAATGTAAATAGTGTTAATCTGCTGGTGCAGTGGGTAATCGCGATACTATGTAGGCAATTACATTATCCGTGCCTTCTTTAATTACCAGCAGTGGCGCCTTCTCCGTCAAGACAACGAACTGGGAACCTAAGAGGAACTTAGATAAACGACTAACACAAAAAACCAAACTTAATGCTTGCACTTCAGCTGTGGAATACTTGGTTTCCGCCGTTTTCAGCTTACGGCTGACAAACCGGATTGGGTGTTTCACGCATTGATATTTTTGCATCAGACCTCCTCCAATTGCGATAGCACTAGAATCTGTGGTTAATGTAAATGGTAAATCTATATTTGGTAATCTTAATATGGGTGTATTAGAAAAAATGGATTTCAATTTGCACATTGCATCCTCTAAACGGATACTTTTATAATTGCACATACTACATAATTGTATAGGTATCGATGTAAAAATAAGTCTAAATAATGTAAGAGTTAAAATAAATTTACTATAGGCATATCTCAAAGTTATGTGAAAAGCCTTGCACCAACAGGAGTTGATGAACCGTAGCATGGTTTTTGCTCTTTCAATTTGGCGCAATGTTGATTGATATCTAAATGAGATGGTAAATATGATGGAAAATATGTTTGTTATCCGGATGGTGTTGAAAGATACATTTTGAAAGGTAAGTAGTGTTGTTGCAAGTTGGGTTAACAGCAGAAGTAGCAAGAGTGTCAGTAGTTTGTCTTTGTTCATTTTAATGTTTGGTGAAAGTGATTTTTTACTCTTGTTGGTTGAGGTGTGTGTTTCAAAGAACTTGTTGTATTTGTCTGCTAAAGTGGTAGATGGTGAGTTGACAATGCTAGTCTTTGTGCTGATGGATTTAGATCCGCACCGTTTGGTGTTTTTGTTCATGCAATAAAGCAGTTTGTTTGTATGCAATCGTTTCTGACTTTGATTTTGTGTGAAGTCAATTGTTTGTTTTTGTTTATTTGCATACTGTTTGTTTGCATGAATGTTGCTTGATGATGTTATTTCTGTATCTGAATAACTTTCTGCAGCTTTATGTGTTGTTTCTGTTTTAGTTTTATGTGTCCTTGATCGATGATAAATTTGCGATGAACACATATGATGACACTTGTTTGTTAATAATACTTCTTTGTCACTTCACTAGTAGTGTCCCTTGGATATCTTTGTATTCCTTGGTTATGTTTCTTGGAATTAATGCCGTAATTGTTTCTAGTTCTCAGAGAAACAAATTATTTCGACTCATAAGGTTAGAAATTATGAGTTCTCTCAGTTGTTGGTTTGGTAACTGAGGTTTTGTCTTCACGAGAAACTGTCTGTAATGTGAAGTTGTCTTCATTGTCTTGTGTAGTAGTGTCGTTAAGGCGTACTGTCGTTGCTGTGCTTTTGTCATTTTGTTTGTCAGATAATATAATTTCGTTTGAGAGTACTTTAAAGAAGTCGAGTCGGTTTGTAATGACTCGTCAAGCTGTTTGTCATGATTAAGAAGAGTTGTTGCTATTGTGTCGTTGACTTCGTCGTTTCCGTTATTAAGAGAATGTGTCGTTAAAGTAGAATTGTCATCGTTGTTCTTGTCAATGTCGTTTATGTTAGTACGGTTAGTGTCCCCTGTTGTCTCTGTTGAGTTGTTTATGTGGGCTATGTGTGTCATTTGTTCTGTCACTACATTGGCGTCTTCTGTCTGTTGTTGCACATTTACAGGTTCACAATTTTGCGTTTCGGTGGCATCCTCAATTCGAGGTTTTATGCTGATGGTGTCATTGAAAGATTCAACCGCCCCTGTGTTATGCACCTCTGTGAATTCGTTTCGAATTCCGTCATCGGTGGTCTCCCTTGTGTTTTTGGCAGTTTGAGACATGCAAAAGTGTTCTTTAGTTCTGGAATCACTGTTTGCTTTTTGGGTGCAGTTGTTTTTTTTTGTTCACATTCTCTGATTTCTTCTTCAGAACAGGATCTTAGATTAGGAAGATTTACAAGAATAATATCAGCGCAAGGATTTTCTAATACTGCGCATTGCACTTGTCCTGATAGAAATGGTGTCTGAATTTCGGCCAGTGCTAGGGGGTATCTTTCGATGGTGCCTGCGAATGTGCGACAAGTCACGTAGTTGTGTGTGTAGTCTTTGTCATTAATTAATGTTCTTTTAATTCCACAAAGAGTCGCTCCGCTATCACGCATTATTGTACATAGTTTGTTATTAACAAATCCTTTCACAAAATTTAACTTGCCTTTTGATGTTAAGGCTGCGTTGGCTATTTCGTTGGATATACAAATTGTATGGCCACATTCCAAGGTGGTATCCAGCTGAAATTTTCTGCACGTATTACAGGTGTTATTATTGATGGTGTTAATGATTTCTACCGCATTCCCTGACTCATTCGCACTTTCACTCTGGATGTCACATTCATTCAGCTCTTCGATTTCTTCATCCGTAGATGTATCTATTAATGATGCATTGGCCTGCTTCATCATCTTGCGGCCGTTGCAACGTCCTTAATAATGCCCGTAAGCTAAACAAAAGTAGCATTTGACCGCTCTCTTGTACGCGTTTTTTTTTTCACCATCATTTGAAGGTGATGTGGATACGTTGGTGATTTATCACTAATTGCGTACTGTTCGTGGGTCAAATGACAGTATTGATACAGGACTGGTTTTGTAAATTTAGAGCGTTGTTTGAACCTTTTCTCATTTGGTTTTGAATATTTGGTGTTTGTGACAGCTGCTTTTTCATTCTGACTCATATTTAGCTGAAAAATATCACGGTTAGCTGTGAAATATGCACTACCTCTATTTTCGACATCTTGAATAGTCTTACAATCACTTTGTCTTAGAAATTTCGAGAAAGGAGTTGGTATGGTGTTCATGATCTTATCAATTATTATTAGGTCTTTTAGTTTATCATAGTTGTTATTTGTTTTCGCTGAGGTTATCCATTTTGTACAAATATCTTGGACTGTAGACACGTAGTCTATGAACGTTTGGTTAGGTGATGGTGTTAATTTTGAAAACTGCAACTGATAGCCTGCTGTGTCTAGTGAAAAATGTTGTAGTATTCTTTGTTTTAAATAGTCATAATCTTTCCTCATGTCTTGTGGAATTGTTTCTATCACTTTTAAGGGCTCTAATGCTAAATTTCACATCAAAATAAACGCCCAATCGACCTTTGAAACGTTATGGTATGCCATCAAACACTCGAAGTTCTCTAAGTATGCACTTATTGAATCCCCGGAACAAAAAGGTTTGACTAAGCATTTATATTTGTTGTGTTTTTGTTCCTCTTCTTTGCTCCTTAATTTGTTTACTGAAATTTCTAAGTTGGAGTCAATTTCCATTTGTTTCAATTTTAATTGTGTTTCTAATTCTAACTTTTTTGTTTCTGCGTTTAACTGAGCTTGTTTGCTAGCAGCTTCTATTTGCATCTTTTTCTCTTCTCTTTCCGCTTGCATCTTTTTCTCTTCTCTTTCCGTTTGCATCTTTTTCTCTTCTCTTTCCGCTTGCATCTTTTTCTCTTCTCTTTCCGCTTGCATCTTTTTCTCTTCTCTTTCCGCTTGCATCTTTTTCTCTTCTCTTTCCGCTTGCATCTTTTTCTCTTCTCTTTCCGCTTGCATCTTTTTCTCTTCTCTTTCCGTTGCCCTATCTTCTCGTGCTATGTTTTCTAAATGTGTCTTTTGTGCCCATTCTGAAAGTGTATCGGCGGTATAACCTAATTTAATTCCTAATTCGACGCAGTGTTCTAATGTTGACATCTTGTAACTTTAGCTAATGTTAAATTTATAGCAATTAAATCCCTTTGGAAAAAGTGAGGTGTACAAAAATTGATTATATCCCTTAATGTTTACATTCAAACTTTCTAACGAACAAGTTCATATAGTTATGAAATTTGCATATATATATCATTAATAGCAATACAAAGAAAAAATGTTACATCAATGAAACTCTGTGAGTATCGTTTAGGGATACAATGAGCATGAATGGGACTTATCTTATTTACTGGTTTCTTCGCTGTAGTGTTGTTTGGTTCCCCTGTTTTCTCGCCTTTGCTGGAGAACAGTTTACATACACACAATCTGTTGCGGAACAATCTGATGTTGGAATTAAAAAAAAATTAGTAAATGTCACTGTAATTGTCCAGTCATGTCAATGTCAAATTTCATGAACATCATTATTTAATTACTTTTCTAGAGGGACTACGATCGTTTATGAACAGATGATACGATAGTAGCTACAAAGTTCAGACTTTGTTATGTATGACAGTTGATATATTTTACTTGGCACAACCAAGAGCTGTCGGGAAAGTGAAGCTTGCGCTTGCCAAAACCGGCTTGGAGCCCCCAAATAGCCTGTCAACGTCCTAGATACCTAGGGGAATGAAACTCGGGTTCATACAGGCAACAAACTCCGTTCTGATACTATCTGACATAATTTATTTACAGTAAGCTGGCGAAGAATGGTTTTCACAGCCAGCTACGTGGCGAACATGATCATAGGAGTTCACAACAAATCCATCATACATAATCATTACAACAAACTCTATCATCTATCTATCGAGTGAGTAACACTCCTAAATACACTTGGGTTCAATCTATCAAGTCCCCCTTAAGTTAAGCCCTGTTGCTTGTTCGATGTCCAGTCGGCGTCTGCCCTCTAACGTGTCTCGGACACGGGCTGTAACTCTCCTCGAGCTTCTCGTGGAACAGGTCCTGGCACGCGGTCAGCGTGTCCACGGAGCTGTAGGCGAACTGACCTATGCTTTTCGAAGGCTCTAGATTGTTCGAGCATTCGAGTGTGTCTCCCTTGTATTGGGGTTATGTCCCTTCTCGAGTTCCCTTCTATCTTTATGTTCCTACCGACTCCATGTGAGACTCTGACAACTATCATTACAAATCCAGACAAAAGTGAGAGGAATATTTGACAAGGAAGAACAGAACAGAGTGCAGCGCAGAACAGCCACTCTCAGCTTCCTTGATGAAGAATACCCACAGGACCTCTGGCTCTGAGTTTACACAGATGGGTCGGAACAAAATGCTGTTTGAAATGGAGGAGCGGGAGTGTACATAGAATACCCAAATAATACTAAGGACACGGCCAGAGTACCGACAGGAAAGTACTGCCATAACTATGATGCTGAAATTGAGGCAATCACGATAGCCACAGAGAAATTACTAAATACCAGCAATGGTACACAACCTGTGGTGCTGCTGACAGATGCAAAATCAGTACTCGAGGCGCTCCTGTCTGAGAAATTTACAGTACTAAGGACACTACTTTCTGAACTAAGCAGTCAGCATAAGGTCACCATACAGTGGATACCGTCCCTCTGTGGAGTACCCGGAAACGACAGAGCTGATCAATTGGCTAAGGAAGGAGCCAAAGAAGAAAAGTTTGATGTCCCCGTTACATACCACCAAAAGAAAAGAATGATCAAATCAGTCAGAAAGCCACCAAAACCTGCTCAAGATGACTACCACGTTATAGACAGACCAGAACAAGTCATTATACTGTGCCTCAGAAGATGACACAATAGATTACGCAACCACATGTATACAAAATTCAAAATTGGTGAAACAGCCGTGTGCACATGTGGATTGGCGTCACAGACAGCAGAGGACATACTCCAAGACTGCCCAAATTATAACATATCTAGGCAAACCTTCTGGCTCCGAGAGACGACAATGGAAGATAAACTCCATGGACCACTGTGTGAACTGAAAAAGATAGTTAAATTCATACAAGAGACAACATTGCAGATATAGACATATTTCAAGCGAACGAAAGAAGAAAAAAAAAGAACTCGGTGCACGAACTCCGTAGCACCGGCGAGGATCCGGAAATACTTTGGGTAGATTTTTAACTCGAAATTTTGCCCGAGCAGCACCGGTAGGCTACTCTTTTTTTCAATTTCCAACTGCCAAGGGATGTTTTACTTGCGCAACACTACACACGGGCGTCCGATCTCACTACCCAGAGACCAGGCGACATTTTGTTACTAGAAGTCCTCGTGAAAAAAATCCCGTTCCATACCGGGGCTTGAACCCGGGACCTCCAGCACTCGAGGCGGACACCATACCTCGAAACCACTCAGCCCCCCGCTCCCTTCCTCCAGACTTTTTATAGTCCATGCCGTTTGGCGTTGGTGATCGTGTCTGTCGCCAACCTTCTGTCCTTTGTGCGGCCATTCATGTCCAATACTAACGTTCTTCCATGCCATGAAGTCACACTGCCCAGGAACTTCTCTCTTGGTCTTTCCCTGTCTTTTTTCCCCTTCCACTTACTCCTTGTATCGGCATACTCCAGCTTTCCCCTTCTTGTCACATGCCCGCAAAATGTGTATTGTCTGCGCCTGATGCTGGTAAACGATTCCCTTTGTCGATTATCTTTCTTTCAAGATATCTTCATTGCTCTGACTATCCGTTCACAGTGATCTCATGACTCATCTATAAAACCAATATCCGCAGCGTCCACACAGTCGCTCTCTTGCCTGCTTGTTGTCCATGATTCTCTTCCTTACATCATAATTGACTCAAGTTAGCTCGGTAAATTATCCGAGCTTTCGGTAATACTGTGCAAACAATTCTATGAGAATGGAATGACAGAAAGTCGTCTCAACGACAAAATAACCGACTCTGAAATCATTCTTAAGGCAGATAAGGTAATTCGGAGAGATTCAAAACAAAAATTAGAAACATGTATTCATCTCATCTCATCTCATCATGTTCCTCTTGTACCTTGCGGTGTCGAGGTGAAGTATAAACTTCGTGAGAGTGCCCGGTTATGGGCTTCGTATATCGACATTGCCATGGATTCTGCTAATCCCTCCGTCCAACGTTTACGTGGTCGACCTCTTCCTCTGTTTCCATCTGGTCTGTACATCATTGCTTGTTGTGGCATGCTGTTGCCTGGTAACCTACTTGCATGGCCAAACCATTTGACTTGCTGCTTTCTAATAAAATCTAGTGCTGCTTTAACCCCCACTTTAGTCCTGATTTCTACATTTCTGATCTTATCTCTTCTTGATACGTTGAGTATTCTTCTCAGGAACCTCATTTCTGTTGTTGTGATTTTTCTTTTCTCTTTTTCTGTCATTGTCCAGGTTTGGCATTGGTAGCATAGAGTTGGTAGGAAGATTGTGATGTAAAGGGCTTTCTTAGTAGTTATTGATACATGTTTGTTCTTTAGTATTGGTGCCATTTGTCCAATGAGTTGATTTGCCTTATTGCACCTATTTTCGATCTCGTCTTCTGATCTGCCATTTGATGATATTATACTTCCTAGGTACTTGAAACTCTTTACTTGTTTCAAGGGATGTTCGTTTAGGTGAATTGTTGCTGTTTGTTCTTCTTTAGTTATAGTCATTAACTCTGTTTTGCTTGTGCTATTTTTCATGTTATGTTCCCTACACATTTCGTTTAGACTATTCATGTGGTCTTGTAATTCAGCTTCTGATTTTGCTATTAGTGCTTGGTCGTCCGCAAACAGGAGTTCTCTAATGGTTAGATTTGCAGATGGTTCTTCTTCTGTGTTCTCGTCATGCGGTATTCTTGCTGTCTCTGCTTGGCTGGTTTCTTTCCATATGTTGTCTATATATGTTATGAACAAGAGAGGGGACAGGACACAACCTTGTCGTACTCCAGATCTTATGGTAAAGGGTTCTGAGTGTCCTCCAGTTGCTCTCACTATGCATTCACTGTTGTTGTATAAACTTCTACATAGGTTTGTTAGATGTGTACTCACTCCATATTGTTTAAGAATTTCCCACAGCTTGTTTCTATCTACCCTATCGAATGCCTTTTCTTGATCGACAAAGGCTAAGTAGAGTGTTTCATTGAATTCGATTGATTTTTCTATAAGTTGTCTAAGAGCAAACATGGCGTCTGTGCATCCTTTCTTTTTCCTAAATCCAAGTTGCGTTTCGCTTAGCTGGGGTTCTAAAGTAGTTCGTAATCTTTTTTCAAGAACTTTGCAAAATATTTTCCCAGTATGACTCAACAATGAAATGCCTCTGTATTGTGTGCAGTCTCTTTTGCTGCCTTTGTTTTTCCAAATTGGGATAATTATGGCATTTCCCCAGTCTCGTGGTGTCTGTTGTTCTACCCAAACATGGTTGAATAGCCAAGCTGTTCCTACTTCTCTTGCTGCTTTAATTAGTTCATTTGGTATTTCATCCTGTCCCGGTGATTTGTTCAATGGGGCTAATCTGATGGCTTCTATAATTTCTTCTTTTAGTATGTCTGGTTCTAGTTCTTCGGGGGCATCTGTGTAGGTCTCTTGAATTCGTGTGACATCTGATGGGATGTTGAGAAGTTGTTCGAAATACTGTTTCCATCTTATTAGGATCTGTTTTTGTTCACTTATTGGTTCTCCATTTTCGCTGTTAATTATTTCAGTTGGGTCAAAGGGTTCTCCTCTGGTTCGCATTGCACTTATCTTTTTGTAGAAGTTTCTAGTTGCCTCCTTGTAGTTTTTATTTAGGGTTTCTCCATACTCTTCCCAGTCTTTTTGTTTTTCCCTCTTTACTATTCTACTCACATGTCTTCTCGCTATTCTATATTCTCTGTGATCACATTCCTGTTTGCTCTTCAACCACTTTTTATATTTTTCCTTTTTTTCTTTTACCGCTTTCTTTACTTCTTCGTTCCACCAACTTGTTATTTTCTTTATCCGTGTTTTGTGTTTTTTCGTGGTTCCGCATGCTATTTTTGCAGTATTTAAAATGCTTGATTTGAACATCTCCCATTCTTCTTCCACTGTTTTTCTTTCTGTAGGTAATTTTACAAAGAGTTCAGTTAGTTCTTTCTCATAATTTTCCCTTACTGCCTCGTCTTTAAGGTTTTTTAAGTTTACTGATTCGCATGGCATGTATTTTTCTGCTCTTTGTATTGCTGTACACAATTCCAATTCTCCCATCTGTTCCCGTAGACGTGATTTTGAAACGATAGGGATAGGATGTGTTTGGTTAAAGGTGAAGCCAGTCAGCCAGCAACCGTTTCTAATTGGATATCTATATCGACATCATTGTGTTGGGTACAGCTGGTATGACTGCTTCACCACGATGATGGACAGAATGTTGGTTAAACATTGGATTCAAAACTCTTAACAATAAACACTTAAGTGTTAAATTTGGAAACTTTAAAGTGTTCACATAGAGATTTATGTTTGCAAGACTCAAAACATGCAGCCCTTGATCATGTTTACCACCTTCCTGATCCGGCGATGCCTTAGCTTTCTGGACGAAGATAGTCTACAGTGTCTTTGATAAAAACGTGCCAGTCAAGTAACTTCTACTCAAGAATCAACATACATCCCCATGGGTCACTAGACGTTCTGGGAATCATGTGAGAGCGAGATACAAATAAAGACTTAGTCAGATTGAGGAATAAATGTTAAATATGAAATATTCGTAGGATAAGGAAAAATCATTTTATAAATGCTATTGTAGATAAACCAAAAAGCACAAATATATTGAAGGTTATTAATTCGCTAACCAACAAAAAACATTCTTCAGAATCAACAATGCCAAATTCTATAACATTCGGTGATTTCAGTAGTTTTTTTCCCAATCCGATATAGAGAATCTAAAGTCTTCAATACCAGACTCGTCGTATAGTTTAAGTACACTGTCATCAATCTGTGAGGAGAATTGCACTAGTAATATTCCTGCTGAGATTCCCTTGATGTCTATTGCTGAAATATATAAATATTTCTCAAATCGCAAAGCAACAAATCTCAAATCCTAAAGCCGCGAAACGACACAAATTGTATGCAGCGGGGAAGATGAAAGCAGAGGCCAGGAAAGTTGCTATAGTCCATTAAAAAATGATTGCCCGCATTCGCGATCAATTATCGTGAAACCGTCTTTTTGCATCGTTATGAAATGTTTCCTGTTGTTTTATATTCACCCCCATCGAAGGAATATGTCTTTGATAGGTCATGGAAAGCGGTGACATTTCTTTGATGTGTTTGGCGAAAAACTTGTGAATTCACGCTAACAAACTTGTTGTACAGAAATTCCCGTCAATTCAGGTGAAGACACAAGGCGTATCCAGATTTGTATGGGAGTGGGTGCAGTGTCTACTCTGCTGAGACAAAACATGATTACCTGTTTTGTACGACGACTATAGTTGTGAATGTCTCTACAGTGGGCTTCCTTCTTAACGGCCAAGATGCTGGTCCTCTTTTCATTGAAGTTTATAGATTGATTTGTATGTTCGTGTGTTGTCCCCTATTTTGACAATGTGTTTGTTCTCACGTTTCTTCTTATGCCAAAATATGTCAGTTTCCACAGCAATATGAATCTTCTGTTGATATTCAATGCGTTTAGTGTCGTTGTTCTTACTTTTTTTTTCAATGCCAATTGTTTGTCACAGTTGGGGGCTCGAGGAACAAAAAATTAATCACTGCGGAATACAAACTGTTGCCATTGGCAAATTGTATTGTTTGTGCCGATGATGTATTGTTTGTGCCGATGATGTATTGTTTGTGCCGATGATGTATTGTTTAAGGCCTGCAATTCTTCTGAATAGTTGGAGCAATGTATCCCATTAGGTGTGCATGTGGATTAATGTCTGCGATATCTGCCCAGACCTTAATTGGGGTTGGACGATTCCAGTAGGTTGATGACTACTCTAGGCTGCATAAAATTCAATCCATCCTTTCTCCAATAGTCATCTTCCTCTTTCAACACACGGTACTCACATTTTTTTTTCACTTACAATATTTAATAGCGCCGACTGGGTTAGTATCTTGACGTCCGACAATTTGAATGTAGTATGGTTAGTTGCCACCTGTCCTTTAATTTTGGCCCACACAAGTTCTATAGTGTTTAAATGAGAATGGTACGGCGGGTGTCTCAAGCACCTATGGCCATGCTCTTCTGTCAACTTGTTGATTTGATATTTCTTGCATTTTTGCGCCTATTTTACAAGGGATAACAACTGTAGTTTGAAATGTGTATCTGGAAATTGTATATTTTCCCTTCGGAGCCACATCTTTATTGCTTCCTTTGTGCTCGATGTCGTAGGTATTTTGTCTTCTTGAGCAACAACATTGTGATATGATTTATTGTGCATAATTAGACAAGACGGAATATTTAGGGTTGGAAGGACTGCATTCTCGAGCCAATCTCTAAATACATTATCATTCATCTCATTATGAAAATCCCTATTGTCTGTATGCTTTGATACGAACACGAGTCCAGCATTCTGTAGTAAGCCATTATGAGTACTACCAGCATAGGCTATGACCAAAAGTTGTCCTTTACTACTGGGCATAGATAGCTTTATCCTTCCATTCACTTGTTGCAATTCGTTTTCACTTGCGTGGCCCTCATTGGTCCAGATTTCATTAAACTACACTATGTCGTAATTTTCTTAGCTTATTTCCCTTATTTCACGTAGGTATCTGTTTCTCATCGCTCCTAAATGCGGTTGCTCGCAAATGATATTTCTACCTCCCTTGTACTTTCTAAAAGTGAGCCAAATGTCATTATAATATTTCACAAAGTTGTTTGGAAAGGTCTGTGTCATTGTTCTTTATCAACCATACTCTAAGTATTTTTACCGCCACTGTTTCTTTGGCATCCAGCATGTTTATAATAGCTCGCCCTATGACATCCTTGTCAAAGCTGTCTACATTTGCCTTTCTACCTACCGTTTGCTTACTGTGTGTTAGTTTCATTCCAGATTCTAGCATCCATCGACGAAATGACTGTTTACTCAAACCCAATGTATGCACTGTTCTTTTCTCGGGATTTGTAATAGTGTCGCGAGATAAATAAACTTGTTAGTTGCGATCGATGACAACCAAGCCCGACATTAGTCGGCAAACACAATGGACACTTTGATGTTGAACAGACTGAGAAAAATACGTCGTTAAAACTGTCTGCACCTGGTCGGCATTTGTGTATGACATCAAAGTGAGTCACGTCGCGATGTCTGCACACGGTCGACAATTTGTTGACAGGTTGTTGTTCGAGAGACGTGCACTGGCGTCATCTGTCTGCAGGGCGGGATTCGGCCGTTGAAAGTGATGGACAGAATGTCTGCCAGAGGTCGGAAGGATTCTGTGATGTGGGGGGGGGGGGGGAGGTCTCTGGCTCACAGACAGCCAGGATCTTTGTTGTATGAGACAAAGAATTTCCCAGATGAAAGTGAATTTGACAGCGAATTGACTCCGGTTAGTCTAGAAACAGGGGGACAAGGCCAGATTCTGGACTGATTGGCGTCTGGACTTTTTGGTGACGTCACTCAAGTACCCATATAAAACCCAGTTGCGGTAAACAGGTGGAGGGAGTCGAGAAAAACATTCTGAAGTGTTAGGATCGGTGCATTATTCCGAGTTGCGTTACATAAGAGAGACTATAATGTCTAAGTGGTGATAGTTATCCGCGGACATAGATCCAGTCTGATTGCATAGTTTCTCGAGTAGCAACCGAAATAGGCATATGGTAGGCTATTAATAATATCTCACTTAAGAGTATGATTAGGAATAGAAATAATGTATTATAGGTGCGGTGATATAATGTATTAGAATTAGTGATAGAGTGTTCTATAAGTGCGGTGCTAGAAAGTATCATAGGAGCGTCGGCACTAGTATCCTATTGTGTGGCTTCAACTGGCTTGTGTGATATATCATTTTACTCAGGGAGTTGAGGACAATGTGGTGGAATAATAATTAGAGAGATTAAAGATGGTTGAGAGGGGGAAGAGGTATGTGAAATGGTAGGATCTTCCAGTAGGGCATCGGCTGGGTTTCTACCCGTTCCTTTATTCTTTCCTGGTGTTGCCATATCTCAGATCATATGATTGAGTTATTTGGCCGTATGACAGAGATCGGATCTCTGTTATAGATCTGGTGCTGCTATTGACCTACACTTACCTAATTCCGGCCAGGACTGAGTTGCCCTCATCATAGTATTCTCTATTCTACAGGTTCCAGTTACAGGTCCACGTATGTGTTCTATGATTTTCAAGAGTGAAGCTAACACATTTTAGAAGATGATGGCTCAGAATTTGAAGACAGAAGTTGCTGAGAGACCGCTACATGGGGCTTATACCCAAGTTGGTTTGCGGGAACCTGGCTTCTGCTGAGCAGGACATGCTGATGAGATTATCAAGTGACAATTGTATCACTGAACAGTCAGATCATTGTAGAGATACACTATTGATACCAGGAACATTCACAACAAAATTAGACTGATATCTAGAACATTCAGATTGTGGTGTTAATATGGGGAATCCTTACAACCAGTGACACTAGATCCATTGAGATTTCCCCAATAACAGTGACAATAGGGTTAGAATTTTCTGATTAACAATCCTTTAAATAACAGAGGAAATTCATAGTGTGAATCAGAGTGAAGACTCTCATTAGACAGTGTTTGTCATGGGTGACCAGCCATCCTAGTGGTTCAAGAGACAACGGAGGAAATCTTCACGTGACCGGAGGAGCATCACCTGTGTGAGGAAGGGATACATGGTGCTGGTGTGTTTTCAGCACAGGGATGAGAATGACTATACTCCTGAATCCTGATCTGAGTCTATAGACATTTTAGAGTACACGTCACACATTCTACACCTTATACACACACACACTTCTCCTACATACACTCTTTCCTTTAATAAATTTCTGGTTTTTATTTGTTGAGGCTAGAGTTGTCAAGTATGTTATGTTGGGGAAGAATGAGAGGGGGCATGATCCAGGGGTGAGTGAGAGTGAGAAGAAGGTGTCTTCAGATTGAAGGAGTGTGTGGACGGAGTATGCTGGATATTTCCAGGATAGAGATATTGAATTAAAACAAATGTGGGTGTTGATTCCCCTCACTCCAGGGACGACACTAAAGTGGTAAAGAAGAACAAATAACTATTACGACATTTATTCTTTACGCACACGACAAATAGTATGAAACAGTTTCCTGCAATTAGCTTTTAAGTGTACACGAATTCACATTTAATCCCATTCAGAATATCCACACATTCAAATGTTAGCGATAAATAGTAAGATTTATAAAATAATTACAGTTCATGAAAGCACCAACATTATTGACGTCACCTCTGAACACTCCCATTTAACTACGCAAGGCTCTTGCCATAAGGAAATTCCCATGCACCACGGAGAATATTCAATATTGAACGCTGAAGTTTCTGGGTGAAAATGTAATACATTTTATAATGCACTTTATCGCTGACCCGTAAATTATATACTGTACCGCATATAAATAAACATAGAAATCTGCTGTACAATCTCCAGGAAAAAAAATGTGTGTTGGGTGGACATAATGATAAGGTTATATGCAAAATCACATCATTTTCCCTCTGTTGATTACTGAGATATGGATTTTTATATGGAAGCAACCACATGTGTTGTCTACAGATCCACCAGCTAATAGAGCTAAGCTGGCGAGAAGGACAAGTCAAACAGGATTTCAAGGACTCAAGCATCATAACATTGTACAAGAACAAGGGCGATTGTAGCGACTGTTTCAACCATAGGGGTATCTTACTTCTGTGTATTGTTGGGAAAGTATTTGACAGAATTGTGCTGTGCAGACTTCAAGTCCTGGGAGACCAAATCTATCTCTAATCACAATGTGGCTTTCGACAGAACCGGTCTCCCATTGATATGATATTCTCATTGCGACAAATGCAAGAAACATACACTAAAAAAGAATGGCTGCCCACCAACTCTTCTGTCCATTGTGGAATCGTTCCACACAGGCATGAAGGGTATAATCAAGATTGATGGTGCAACTTCAGAGGAGTTTTAAATCAAGAGTGGAGTTAAGCAAGATTGTGTATTAACTCCCATCCTCTTTGGAAGATACTTTTCACTTCTACTGAAATATGACTTTCGTGATCAGGATGGTGGTATATACATTCACTCACGCTCAGATGGCGGCCTCTACAATGCTCAGAGATTGAAGACCAAGACCAAAATTAGGAGGGTACGGATCAGAGAGTTGCGTTTTGCAGATGATGCTGCAATTACGACGCAGTCTTTGGAAGAATTACAACGTGTACTATGCATTCTCCAATACTTGTTCTGCATTTGGTTTAACAATTAGCAAAAAGAAGACACAAATTATGTCACAAGGTGCACATGGGGTACCATCAATCTTTATTGACGACACCGAACTGGAGACAGTAGACCATTTTACATACCTAGGACCAGAGGTAAATAGCAAATTATCTCTAGGTCAGGAAATCATCATCAGGGTTGGTAAGGCAGCAACAACAATGAACAGGTTAACAAAAAGAGTCTGGGAGAACAGGAAGCTTACTGCCAAAACTAAAGTCCTTGTCTATCACGCCTGTGTCCTTAGTACTCTTCTTTATGGCAGTGAAGTCTGGTCAACTTACTCACATTAAGAGAAACGTTTAAACAGCTTTCATATGCGGTGTCTGCCAAGAATACTTGGTATTGAGTGGCAAGACGAAATCACAAATATGGAAGTATTGGAAAGATCAGGGTGTGTGACGATTTGTTTCATGCTCAGGCTTCGTAAACTTAGATGGATAGGACATGTTAGACGGGCGGATGATGGTAGAATACCAAAGGACGGGAAGGCCCTGGTTAAAGTCAGGTCTACGTTCTCGGAAAACGCGACTTTAAGTGAAACGACGCATAGCGAAACACTATTTCCCGTAGAATTAAACGAAATACAATGCAGTAAGTAATGTTTATTTTGATGGTTGTTGATGTTTATTGGCTAAATAGAGTATGTTTAAGGGCGAGTGGTAGAGTTATTGCGACGTATAGGCATTAAAACCATGACTTGTTCCAAAACTATCATCAGCATTACTAGTACTGCTCTCACCCGCTTTCTTAGCTAGATCTTCATAGAGAGACTTTGCTTTCTCTCGGAGAGCCATCTTGCTCACATGCATATTCCGTTGGTTCTGGTTTTCAATCCAGACGGCCAGTTGTGCTTCCATGTTCTCCTTAAGAATACTTCTGGTACGAGTGATCATGGGAGCACTCAAAGGGGTGACGTTTTTAGCACCATCTTTGATTTTGTCAGCACCTTTACGATTTGTCCTTACCGTTTTTAGAGGTAAACCATGGACTTTACCGATAACACTTTTCCTGGTTCTCTTACAATTAGACTATCAGTACTACTGTGCGCTTTTAACTCATTATTATGGCAACCGACACGATAAAATCCTGGAAAATCCCACTGCATAAAATGTAAAATGGCGACGTTAACGCAGCATAGCAACACAGGTTACGAAGTTATAGCAGAACGTAGCGACATAAAGTGAAGTTATGTCCCATTGTGACAACGACGTTGTAGCGAAACAACGTAAACCGAAGTGACGAATAGCAGGACCTTCCTTGGCATCTTTTTTGGTGAATTACAGATGGGTAAGAGATCTGAGGGTCGGCCTCTACTACGATACAAAGATGTGTGTAAGCGGGACATGACTGATACAGGCATTGATAATGCGCACTGGGAGCAAGACGCCGCTGATCGTGTTGCATGGAGGGCAAATATTACAAATGGAATAAAGCCAAAGGAGAACATGATTGCAGATAAGTTACACACCGAGCGTGCGAGACCTAAGATAGTGAATGATGGTGGAAATGACCATGTGATCTCATGCATCAAATGTGGACAAACATTTACAGCGCGAATTAGCCTTATCAGTCACATTCACTAACGCCATGGGTTGTAGTTATTATGCCTTTTTGAAGCACAATGTACCAAAGTATCGTCTGTCAAGACGACAAGATGCCAAGAAAGTATATATATATATCGCCGTGTAAAATGTTGTGGACATAATCAGTCTGTTAGTGAGATATGAATTCAATTAAAGTGATGTATATTAAGTTAAACAGGTCTTTGTGGCTAAGGGCTTGCGAACGCGGTTTGTGAGCTCGTATACCCAGGTTTGAAACAAAGCAGTGCTTTTTTTTTTTTCGAAAATGGTATAGATGTCGGTCATTCAGAAAGCAATGGCAAACTACTGAACGTAAAATGTGCCCAGGAATCACGAACAGCTAAAATTCTGGGGTTGACTGCTACGTCCTGCGAAGGACATGCAACTAAATTTGTAAAATATTGCAAGTGTTTATGAATACATGGTTGATAAATGCATTGTCAGGTAGAGCTAATTAGTCCAAGCCGATGTAAGTATTCGACTAGTCAATTATGCCACCTGCAGCAGCACATCGTTTTGGCATAGACAAACTAACTCCGGAGACACGATTGATGTGTGTATGCAATAATAAAAGAAGTCGTCTGCTGTCTACCTGGTGTTTGAATTGTTTCCTCCTGATCCCCTTTTGTTCTTTGTTTTCCCGAGAGGCAGATGTGTGACGTGCATGTTTCCGTGGATGAATACAGCCAGCTCAGGCCAGCCACCACTTGTTTACATTTTCATACCTGGTTTAGACGTGTTCTTGTTTCTTGACCACGTTGTTTATCACTATTAATATTGGTGTCTGTTATAAGAAAGAACCAGTGTTGTTTTGTTACGTTCGTCAAGGTTATACCTATACCAGTGTTAGGCTTACATGTTTCTAAGAAGCCATTTCGCTGCTGTGACACGAATTGCTCATTAAGTGAATCGTGGCTTCTTTGTTTAGGCATTATATTTCCGGTTCTAGAAGCTCTTAAAGAACATTCTGTTAACTTATTGGCATAAGGTTTGTTAGGGTTGTCCTGTACTTTTTATTTTTGCTCAAGTCAGATGTAGACAAGATCCATGTTTCAGTTAGCTAGTTCACTCTTACAAACTGTAGAGTGTTAGATAATTTGTCTAGCTAGTTCTCTCATGGTTCTACCTCCGCTGGTGACTTGCGAGATACTGAGCCGGCCGCTCAGAAAGCAATGGCAAACTACTGAGCGTAATCTTGCCAAGAAATCAACAGACAGCTGAAAGATGCTGCTGTTTGACAGCGATGTCCAGTAAAGGATATGCGAATTTTTTTTAAAAAAAGTTATCTCATATTATGTGTAGAGCAGTTAAATATTTTGTCTAGCTGGTTCCCTCATACTATATGTAAAGCAGTTAGATATTTTGTCTAGCTAGTTCCCTCATGCAATACGTAGGGCAGTTAGATATGTTATCTTGTTTGTTCCCTCATAATATCTGTAGAACAGTTAGATATTTTGTTTGGCTAGTTCTCTCATACTATACGTGGAACAATTATATATTCTGTTTAGCTAGTTACGTCTTACTTTTTTTTCGGGGGTGGGGGGGGGGCGCACCTTTCCGTCTTGATAGACGATAGTTTGGTACATTGTGCTTCAAATAGGCTTAATAACTACGACCCATGGCGGTAGTGAGTGTCGCTGATAAGGTCAATTTGTGCTGCAAATGTTTGTCCACAGTGGATGCATGTGAAAACATGGTCATTTCAACCGTCATGCACCATCTTACGTCTCTGACGCTCTTACTATACGTAGAGCAATTGTATGCTGTGTCTAGCTAGCTAGTTCACCAGCACGAAGAATATTCTCACAATTTAGCTTTGACAGTCAAGATGAGGGAAACAGTTTAAAAGAGCTAACTTGAGCCAATCATGATGTATGGAAGCAAATCATGGAAAATTAGCAGACAAGGGATCGACTGTGTGGAGCTTCTGAGATGTGGTTTATAGAAGGATGATGAGAACATCCTGGACTGATAGACAGAGGAGTGAGTGAAGATATCTTGACAGACGTTCACTGATAATGAGAACTGGTTACTAGCATCACACGTAGACAATTTACATTTCATGGGCTTATGACAAGAAGGAGGGGGGCTAGGGATGCTTGTTAAACGGGGCAGTTGAAGGGCAGAAAAAGCAGGGGAAGACCAAAGAGAAGATTCTGGGCAGTTTGGCATCATGGCATGGAAGAACATTAGTATTGGATACGACTGGCAGCACAAGAGACAGAAGGCTGTGGACAGACATGATCCCCAACACCACACGGCATGGACTATAAGAAGAAATTCACCTGTATCAACAGTAGATCAGATCCATGTTTCATTTAGCTGGTGCATTCATAATGATATTTTTAAGAACATGCTGATTTACCAGGGCAACATACGCCCGTGTGACCTGGGCACTTACTAAACAAAGTTGAACATCGCATAAATACCTTTCAATATAAATGTTATAGAGGGTTCTAAGAATATCTTGGATACAGAACAGAATGCATGAATTCATACGACAAGAACTGAATAGTAAAGAAGGTTGGCTACATTGGACGATAAAACAAAGAAATTCGGAATATTTTGGTCACTTGAAATGTCATGAAAGTTTGGAGAGAACGATTATCGAGGGGTACATGCCCGGGAAGAGAGGAGAAGGAAGGCAAAAGAGAAGATGGGTGCAGGATGTGGCAGATGATCTGCAGGTTGGTGTATTGGACGCGGCACATCTTGCTATGACCGAGATGTTTTCCGGAAGGTTGTTATGGGATCGAAGTTCAGCAGAGGACACGCTACTGAATGAATGAATGCAATCATGCCGGTTCATCGGGCATGTGTCTTTAGAGACTCAATGAGTATGCTCAGGAAGATAGAGATGGGGTGGGCCCGAAGAGATGGGCTGCTTTCTCTGGAACGGTCTCGGCTGGCAAAGATTAATTTCATCTTCGTGCCAGGGCATGCGGGTGTACAAGGAAATGAGCGGGCTGACAGGCTTGCAGGTAGGGCTACTGTGAAAGGCGGTCGAGACATTCTGAATGCTCAACGAGAAGTAAGTCATATACGAGAATCAAGCGATGACTGGGAATCTACACCCATGGTCAGTCTGCGAGAACAGCAAGTTATAAAAGGTGTGGCCAAACAAGAACACCACGCAGGAAGCCAAAGAAGAGTAATAAATCAACACAGAACTGGCGTCGTTAGCCGCTATACGCTGCGGGATTTGCTGAGCAGGGGATCCGAGCACTTATGGACTGAATGGTTCGATGTGCAATGAGGATGATCTGTCGATTAACTAACTAACTCTTGCCGGTTACAGGGCAGGCCTATGGTTTCTTCAGCTAGTTCAGAGAACTACAAGTTATATGCAACACGCGATTCATGTTTACATAACTTTACATCATAATGAAGAGAAAATAATGGAACATAACTTAATGATACTGCATACTACATTAATTTATTATGCACATAACAACTGTCTAAAATAACACGTTGATTGTTGAAGTGACATCTGCTACACATCTGTACAGTGACACACTGCGTCATAGAGGTTGAGTTGTCTGTGCATGGTTCATGTTCCACATATGTTCTACTGTAAGGTTGAGTTGTCTGTGCATGGTTCATGTTCCATATATGTTCTACTGTAAGGAAGGGTCATCCGGGCTGCAAATTGTTGAAGAGTTAAACGCTATTGTGTTTAACATCAAACAGTTATATCTTTACATGGTAGACAGCCTTATTGAAAATATTTGTGAAGGAAATGTGGACAGATAGAATGACTGACACTGTTTGTGAAGGAAATGTGGACAGATAGAATGACTGACGCTGTTTGTGAAGGAAATGTGGAAAGGTATAATTATGTAAGATATCTGTAAAGGTAGTGTCGACAGAAAGAATGAATGAAACTTGGTATGAAGGTATATACGATGTGTGTTTTGAAAGATGCGTTTAAACGAATACGGCATATGGAAGTTAGAGATATTCGTGAAGATAAAGGCCAGCGATGGCATGTTTGAAGAAATTTTCCTTTCTGTCTGTTTGTACGTCTTTTAAAAGATAAGTGCAATGAGAGAACCAGATGAGAACCCTTTGACCCAAATGAAATAATTAACAACGAAAATGGAGAACATATAACTGAACAAACACAAATCCTAATAACATGGAAGCAGTACTTCGAATAACTTCTCAACGTTCTATCAGATGTCACAGGGATTCAAGAAACCGACACAGATGCCACCGAAAAACTAGAACCAGACATTCTGAAAGAAGAAAGTATAGAAGCCGTCAGATTAGCCCCATTGAACAAATCACCGGAACAAGATGAAATACCAAATGAACTAATTAAAGCAGCAAGAGAAGTAGGAACAGCATGGCTACATAGACTATTCAACCACGTTTGCGTAGAACAACAGACACTACGAGATCGGGGAAACATTATAATTATACAATTTTGGCAAAACAAAGGCAGCAAAAGAGATTTCACACAATACAGAGACATTTCACTGTTGAGTCATACTGGGGAAAGATTTTGCAAAACTCTTGAGAAAAGATTACACACTCTAACAGTGCGAGAGGACAACTAGGCAACTGTAGGCAGCCAGACAAGTAGATGGTGTGTGTCTATAAACGACAAAGTCAATTTGAACAATTCATCCGAGTTTATTTGCATCAAACTTGTAAAATACTATATAGATGAAATCGTACACGACTTGTCCAACTCGGCGGCCGATGGAAAACTGTTTACGTCAACGCGTGAGCAACCCTAGATACCTACTACTGGTGCTCACGCGTTCACAAAGCTATTTCCCCATTTTGCACACCATCCATTAACTTATTAACTTCTTAACAGAGATGGTGCTCTGTTACATTCCTCCTTACCCTTAACAAGACTTTTCCCCGAAAAGTCTTAATCCCTAATCTATTTCCCTAATGTACTTCTCCCAACCCGCTTACTCATCTTAAACTAGCCTCCTCTTACCCAGTGAGCTTTAGTTATTACTCTTTCTATTCCTACGAGTCTACTTGTCTACTTATATCTTATATCTTATATCTTATATCTTATATCTTACATCTTACATCTTATATCTTATATCTTATATCTTACATCTTATATCTTATATCTTATAGCCAACCGCTATGTTTCTTCACAGTTCTTCATGAAGTTATACTTCTTCGTTTATGTATATAACCGTACAAGATTTCATTTTCTAAAACAAATCATAAGGAATCTACCTAGATATTTCATTTCATTTCATATAAACATAGGTTCATCAAAATCGTTGGTATATAAACACAATTTGAAGCTTGTCATGCGTTATGCAACCTCTCATTTTCTCCCGACATCAACAAAACAACACAGGATAGACAGAAAAATGGGGTGCGAACCCAAAAGATAGCAAGAAGTAGTCACAAAGCAATCACATTTATCCTCCCTTGCATTCACAAAAAACTTTATAAAATAAAGTTTTTTAACAACGCATCTTATAATCCATGAATATATACTTCTGTTTGTTAAAAATTACATCGATCCAAAATTTCTTTCTTAAAACTTGCCAGATTTGTGCCACCCACAACCATTAAAATAGTACCTTATAACTATATTTCCCATGGCTCATGTTCAATCATGATTAAACCATAAAAATAATATTGACAATTTGAATAACGAAGAAACAAACAATAGATTGCACCATTTATTGCCTGGCATATTTCGCTGCATCTCGTCAGGTACATACTGCAGAAATCACACAACTTACGTGAATTAATTAGATAAATCCTTCAAACTGAAATATACACATGTTCGCACAGTAATGTCGATTGTCTACCACGGTAATTTTAAACTGACTAACATGTCTTTCTGCTTACACAAGGACGGCTTACGAAGGTTGATTAGAATAGCTTCAGCAAACTTTAACAATCGACTACTTTGTGTGTTGAACAACACACGGAAGGCACTGTCTCTTTCAACCACGTGACCACTCTCGAACACGTGTCTCCCGACCGATGAAGCCAGACTTTTCCGATGTGTCGGCCTGCCTAGGCTACCATCTTCTGTGTGTAGTATCTTGTCCAACCAATTCGGGATATGTTCCGAAACCCTGCAATGTAACTGTCGCTCAGTTCTGCCTATGTAGATGGCCTCGCATCTGCATGTAAATTGGTAAATACAATTTGATTTGGCGTACAAAGCTACAGGTTCTTTTACTGCTGGGACTGGGATTGGTGTGTTTCTGTACCTGATGACTAGAGCTGCAGCACAGAATGTTCACTCGACTGCTGTGGTGAGCCGGTCCCGCAGACGTTGCATTACGTCATCTCCTCGGAAGGTTAGCTGGATGAATACTTTGAGTTTAGGGACTGTAGTTACTTCTGATTTCGGTTTGGGCTGTTGGCAGTGGCGCTTTATAAATCCTGTGGAGTACCCATTCAGGTTTAAGGCATTCTTCAGAGTTTTAAATTCCTCTGTCAGTGTGTCCTGGGTGCATATCTTCCTAGCACGGTCAAACAGGGTCCGTACTAAGCCCCGTTTATACTGGACAGGTGCGAAGCTCTGAAAATTTAAGTATATATTAAGCCGTCCTTGTGTAAGCAGAAAGACATGTTAGTCAGTTTAAAATTACCGTGGTAGACAATCGACATTACTGTGCGAACATGTGTATATTTCAGTTTGAAGGATTTATCTAATTAATTCACGTAAGTTGTGTGATTTCTGCAGTATGTACCTGACGAGATGCAGCGAAATATGCCAGGCAATAAATCGTGCAATCTATTGTTCATTTCTTCGTTATTCAAATTCATCACGGGAAAACATTGTTTTGAATATTGACAATGTTCATTTCTTATGAACATACTTACTAATACTATACCTATGTTCCATGCTGACGACCACAGCACTCTTTTTAAACCAATTAACGCTGCTTAGCACAGCTCCTATTTTAATCCCCTTACATCCCATTATAACCATCCTTGTTCATGGACGTATCCAACTTCGTACTAAACTATATGTGCTGCTATCTACAGCCCCATTAATGTCCACCCCCAATTAACTAGCTCCTCATATTCCTATTTATGGCATTATATTCCCATTGATGCTGATTAACGCAGCCTCTTTTTACCCACGTTAACGTCTTCTTCCTTAATATAACATGGCATCCAATCCATGTATTTGCAATTTATGCTGACTTAATGCAGCTCCTATTGCAACCCCCCAGAACCATATATTTCTACTAACTTTTTTTTTATCCATTATAAAACCCGTCATCCAAGCATGGCATTTAATTCATGTGTTTCTAAACTACATGTACTCCCTTTTTTAGCCACCCTGTAATTAACCCCTCATATTCCAAACATTAATGCTGACTGACGCAGCAGCCTTCTTACTAGTACAAGGCCGAAGTTTATGGTACTCATGTTTACTAAAACTTATTAATCACAAGGGGAATATGTCTCTCTTCTAGTCCACAGTGGTTTGTTTAATATTTTCTGAACGAAGGGTTCTCCATAAGGCCCCGTCTTATTGCTTTCACTAATTCCATACTCAGAACAAAATAATAACAATTTTCTTTTCAACCAAGTCTTAACAATCATCAAGTTAATGTGATGAACTCAAATAAGTCAAAATAACTGAAACCACAAGTTATAAGAGTTATTAAACCAAGCGTAATCCAAACAAAACTCTTTCCCTCCAAATTTTGTCATATTTGGTTTTATCCCCAACATAATGTACATAGTCAAATTATCATCAATTTAAATCAATACAAACATTAACGGTCTCTTTTACGGACCGGCCGTTTACTCTTAAAGGAAAAAAAAACACAAGGCATCTTATCCTAAAATCAAATAATAACCATTTTACAGAACCAATTCAATCAAAATAATATACCATACTATACATAATGCAATGAACTATACTTTAAATCTACGAAAACTTAACTTAACACATTATTCTGTAACCTACAGCTACTGTATATAAGAAAACTGCTTTGTCTTCCACCACAGGTCACGCATTTTAAATCCTCCTTAAATAATAGTTTTAAAAAATCTTCTCCTGCAATCTGCAGACTATCCTATCAACTTATTTATCATATCTCCACTTTTTCAATACCAGTTATTATGGCAATTTCATATCATATCTCCGAATCTCACCTAATTATTTAATCTCTGAGTCTTACTTACATCACTCCAGCAACTCAGGAATACTTCATATCAACTTCCCTATTAATCTCGCTGAAAGCCTCAGCAACCCACTGCTACTATTAATGTCCATTTGTTATGGCTAATACCTCCTAAAACCTCCACTTGTCACTTCATGCCGTTATCAACAGCAATAAAAATACCGCCACTGAACATATGTCTGGGACCTTCTAACCTATCTACCCCGTCTTATCTCTGTCTATCTGTTATAGACATTCCCATACTTTTACTTTATAGCTTTTAACTCAGGCCCATATGCTGCAACCCAAAAATTAATATCGTTGTTCACTTACTTAACTTTTACTCTTTGTCACTCATCTCGTCCCATGCTACAATCACAGCACGAACAATAACATTCGTAGTTCATATATTATTAATCCTGCCCCATGGCTCTCAGTCCATGTTTATTCCAATTGTTGCTGATAAGTACAACCATTACCCTTCATAATTCCCTATTCATCATCTAATCCCCCAACTATTGTACTGATATCCACAGTTATCCTCACTCTCTCCTAGCTTCGTTCTCACACCGCGATGGCAGTCAAGCCACTCACATTTATTGGAACTCTTTCAGAAACAGCAACCGCACCGCATACGGCTAACAACCTAGATAATCTGGCTCCTTATTGTCTATCTTCTTTACAAACACCCGATTCTTCTCAACAATTCTCACTCTGACAAGACATACTAATCCCATCTCATTTTTCTGCATCATGCAACCTCATTCCAACATAATTCCCCCAAACGACACCAGATCTGTTTTCTAAAACGACAAACGGAACTTTAATTCAATATCTGCCACAGGACTTTCACCATCTACCTACTTCCTCATTTCAACATTCGGTCCCTTTTAATAAGTCAAAGCCTATTCCGCTCAAACAACACATTATCTCTAACAAGCAACATTTCTAACTAGCCTATATCTCTCTATGTCAGTTTTACGTTATGTCAACTACTCTAGCACACCTCACTCAACATAAACATTCCACGTTTCAAGCTCTAATTCATCTATTCTCTAATCATCCCAACCAAACATATATATATATATGCACGCATGGCATTCTCTGTCTTACCTAATTCTCTGCTACAAACTACTTCGACATCCAACGTATCCCCCTCTCTAAAACATAATCAGACACACTCAACGCGCTACACCCTCTGTCTTCAACACGTGCATATCATGTGCATCCTCTGAGTGTTTCTTACACAATGTCTCACTTCACACATTTATGAAGTATATCTCGCTCTGTTATTACTAAGAGCCTGACATCTTTCTATCCACACATTCTAATTAGTTTCAAAACTTCACTCTTCACTCTCTAATCAGCACGACTAACACAGGTCTGCCTACACGTCTACGCACGCAAGGACCACGCATGACCAAACAATTCACTTCAACACCCAACGTCCTATCTCCTCGGAACTACGATCAATCACGCTCAACGCACCATAAAGCACCCCATCAACTTCTCTTTTTAACTCGCACATATCATGCTCGTCCAGACAGCGCATAACAAATCATTCACTTCTCCTCAATCTCTTATAACAATGATTTACTTCTTCACGCAATTCTCAGGCTATAACATCCGCACTACCCAATCGGTGACTATTCTATGACTCCTTTATACCCCAAAACAACCTATGCAATACAAGACAATACTACATCAGTTCTCAACATCACACATCACTTGCAGTGATTCTCCACCATTTTCCACTTTAAACCTCTCTACAGCAACACAACATTTGAGCCGGTATAACCCTCATCATACTTGAATTACCCCAATCTCAGTTACAAAATGCTCAAATCTGCACGTATCAGTTATTTAAATATAATCATGGTCTTATCGCCTTCATGAGAGTTTTAGTTTTGTCCAGCGTTGCTTCAGCCTTTTGCTGTTTTTGCGTTCTACTTTCTACTATACAAACATCTTTCTTTTTAAAAGTATCTTTTTCTACCATCTTTGGAATTCGTCTCCTGGCTTTTGCTACTTTTCAGCCATATATACTGTTATCTTGTTCCACCGAGTCACTAACTAAGAATTTGCCTGCTTGTCTACCACCAACCATACCGTACGAGGAAACATCTCCCTTCATGTCAGGATCTGCTCGTAGTACGATCCTCCCGTTCTTATTCATTCCTTTTAAATCCCTGTCGGGTGTACATTCTATACCAAAATCTGCGAGGTCTGAAAATTCTGATTCTAGAGACGACTCAGATTCTTGGGTTCCACACCCATGATTATATATGAGCAAACTTTTTCCATTTCTAGTCCTAACACTCTTTCTAATTTTCTTTCTGCTGTCTTTTGTCTTGGGTTGTCTAAACTCTGCACGGCCTGTCTCTTTAAATGTAACGGTGTCTCTCTTTGTCACTTTCAACCCAGTTGGTTTTGCTTGTGTCTCTCTTTCTTGTCTGACACTAAAGACTGAAAACGCCTTCTGAGCACCCAAAGTCCTGTCTGTGTTTTCTTCTGTGTTTTTCAACTTTGCAAGCGAATATCGCAACTGTCTGATCTGTAACCAGTTTTCTCGCAAAGCTCTTGCGTTTTCAGTATTTGAAGGCCAAGACCACTGTTTCTTATACAAATCCCTTTTCTGGCCATTACCAATTTCTAAATTTTTGTTTTGATTCACTACATATCTCTGTGTCTCCCTCTTATCTGCTTTTATATTTATATAGCCAATAACTTTAGAATTGTGACCACACTGGTTATCGTTCCTATTGACCGGCTGCCATCTATTGGGCGTGTCTACACCATAATATCTCATACCTGTCTCGTGCTCCGTTCGTTCAAGCGTCTGTCTCTTTATCACTTTTATTATAGACGAAATTCTATCTACGTCCATTTTTAAGCTGTCCATCAACTCTGTCACACGTCCTAACTTCCTATAAAAGACTTCCATAGTAGCTCACCAAGCCTTTATGATATAAGCTCTGTTATTTTAAATACGTAACAACTAGCCTGCATATGGCTCTTCCAACTCCTTTTAAAACCTGTGTCAACAAAATCTCTTCCTCTGCCACGCTGAAATATTTTTGTTATATAACTTCACACAATAGAAATTATTTCATCATTACATTATGGTTACCTATAATTAATATATTAATATACTTTATGTAAGGATACCCTTGAGTAGTGTCGTGTTCTTCAAAGAAAGTACATCCAATTGACGAGAGCTATACTGTTAATTTCTATCCTGAGTAATCTCTGGCTTCGCTAGTGTAATGATCACTTTCACCCCTAGTTGGGCCCGTTTGAACTTTGGCTTCACCCCTGGTTGGGCACGTCTGAACTTTGGCTTCACCCCTGGTTGGGCACGTCTGAATTACTTGGTTCTTCGGTATCGGTCTGGAAACGCCTCTAGCTCGACTTCAGTCAGAAAACAAAGCGATTAAAATAGGCTCTCCTCCTTAGCAAGGCCGGCAACCATTATGCCCACCCGCCTCAGAGGAGCCCAGTGCGGCTGAATCGCATACTTGATGAATTGAGTGTGACCCTTCCAGTTTCGTATCTGTCTCGTAAATGTCCTCTCCAACCAGTTTTAAACAATCGAGCAAAGAGCGGTTCGTCTGACAATTTAAGAGCAGCTCATTCTTGACATCTGGTTCTCGAACTGATTATCGTGCAGGACTGACTGATAGATACGTACAGCAACGAGCGAGCTTTGTTGGCCTGGCCTCCTAGATTTAGCGAAAACCGACAACAGCAATAAGCGACTCCGACTGGCTTTTTGAGTTCAGCAAAAATCACTGTGCGCCAAGCATCAGGCTGCTGTGTAGGAATGATTCAGCTATGGCCACAGAACATCGGTCCGTTAGTTAGGCAGTACTGAGCAGCTTCTTGACCTTCACAGAGGGCTATATTACGATAATTCAGCAGCCTGAGAAATCACAACAACTACCCCTGGCCGGGCTTTCAGTTGCTGTGTCTCTCAAAAATAATCAACAAGAACAGCCTCCATTTTTCTACATGTTCAATAGAAGTCTTCGCTTGTGCCAAGATGATTCCCGCGTCGACCCATATGTTGGAAATCCTGGTCACGGCACCAAAATAGAGTCCTCTAACAGTGCGAGAGGACAACTAGGCAACTGTAGGCAGCCAGACAAGTAGATGGTGTGTGTCTATAAACGACAAAGTCAATTTGAACAATTCATCCGAGTTTATTTGCATCAAACTTGTAAAATACTATATAGATGAAATCGTACACGACTTGTCCAACTCGGCGGCCGGTGGAAAACTGTTTACGTCAACGCATGAGCAACCTTAGATACCTACTACTGGTGCTCACGCGTTCACAAAGCTATTTCCCCATTTTGCACACCATCCATTAACTTATTAACTTCTTAACAGAGATGGTGCTCTGTTACAACACAGAACACCAGATAAGCGAAACACAGCTTGGATTTATGGAAAACCAGGATTCACAAATCTCTTAGACATCGTGTGCGCGTGTGTGCGTGTGTGCATATGTGCGTGTGTGTGTGCGCGTGTGTATTAGTGTGCGCGCGCATGTGTATGAATGAATGAATGAATAAATGAATGAATGTATCAATGAATGTCTGCCCGCCCGCCTGTCTGCCTGCGTGGCTGCCTGCCTGCCTGCCTGCCTGCCTCACATACATACCTGCATGTATGTATGTATATGTATGTCTGTCTGTCTGTCTGTCTGTCTGTATGTATGTATGTATGTATGTATGTATGTATGTGTGTGTGTGTGTGGGTGGGTGGGTGTGTGTGTGGGTGGGTGCGTGCGTGCGTGCGCAACCCTGTGTTCTTTAGTATGCTATGCCCAGTGATCACAAATATGATAACACAGTGTCAAACTGTATTTGAAAGCACTTACATTATTCTTCAGATTATCTCGTCTCTAGAATTGGAAACAAAGCATATATATGCTAAAATAGACACCAGCTTATTTCTTCATAGAATAATCGGCAGTCAGATTACAATGTTCTGTGTGATCTGGAAACACCTGCAAATGTCATAATTCTGTGTGTTCCATGTTCTGTAAAAACACATCTAGTTGCTATTGTGGATGGAATTGTAATAACCTTGAAGTTATTTAATAGTATATTAGCTATATCTCTAGATGTTGATTGGCTGTATCTCACACATAAATGACTGCAGTGTGTAGTAGAATACTATCACGACATTTAAAAATTAGGCGAGCAAGAAAGAGGATACTTTTTTTTTTTTTTTTTGCATATCCTTTACAGGACATCGCTGTCAACATCAGCATCTTTCAGCTGATTGTTGATTTCTTGACAAGATTACGCTCAGTAGTTTTCCATTGCTTTCTGAGCGGCCGGCTTACTTACCCCTAAGTTACCGACGCGATTCGAACCACTGCTGATTCTCTCCGTCGTCACGTTACTTACGAGAGTATACGAGATTACGGAGAAAAAGGAAAAAGAGGATACTCCGGGGGGGGGGGGCAGAAAAAATACCAGGCATTCATTAGTGAACTGACACGATGTGGACGTAGTAAATATGAAATATAGTCATTAGTGAACTGAATCGATGTGGATATAGTAAACATGAAATATAGTCATTAGTGAACTGATAGGATGTGGACATAGTAAACATGAAATATAGTCATTAGTGAACTGATAGGATGTGGACATAGTAAATATGAAATATAGTCATTAGTGAACTGAATCGATGTGGACATAGTAAACATGAAATATAGTCATTAGTGAACTGATAGGATGTGGACATAGTAAAAATGAAATATAGTCATTAGTGAACTGAATCGATGTGGACATAGTAAACATGAAATATAGTCATTAGTGAACTGATAGGATGTGGACATAGTAAACATGAAATATAGTCATTAGTGAACTGAATCGATGTGGACATAGTAAACATGAAATATAGTCATTAGTGAACTGATAGGATGTGGACATAGTAAACATGAAATATAGTCATTAGTGAACTGATAGGATGTGGACATAGTAAATATGAAATATAGTCATTAGTGAACTGATAGGATGTGGACATAGTAAAAATGAAATATAGTCATTAGTGAACTGAATCGATGTGGACATAGTAAACATGAAATATAGTCATTAGTGAACTGATAGGATGTGGACATAGTAAACATGAAATATAGTCATTAGTGAACTGATAGGATGTGGACATAGTAAACATGAAATATAGTCATTAGTGAACTGAATCGATGTGGACATAGTAAACATGAAATGTAGTCATTAGTGAACTGATAGGATGTGGACATAGTAAACATGAAATATATCATTAGTGAACTGATAGGATGTGGACATAGTAAATATGAAATATAGTCATTAGTGAACTGAATCGATGTGGACATAGTAAACATGAAATATAGTCATTAGTGAACTGATAGGATGTGGACATAGTAAACATGAAATATAGTCATTAGTGAACTGATAGGATGTGGACATAGTAAACATGAAATATAGTCATGAGTGAATTGACACGATGTGGACATAATAAATATGAAATATAGTCATTAGTGAACTGATAGGATGTGGACATAGTAAACATGAAATATAGTCATTAGTGAACTGATAGGATGTGGACATAGTAAATATGAAATATAGTCAATAATGAACTGAAACTATGTGGACATAGTAAACATGAAATATAGTCATTAGTGAACTAATAGGATGTGGACATAGTAAATATGAAATATAGTCATTAATGAACTGAAACGATGTGGACATAGTAAACATGAAATATACCCATGTGTTAAAATGACAAGCTGTCTATAATTCACTCACAAGGTAATTGCAGGATTACATTATCCAGAATTCGCTCCTAGTAGCCTCTTCTCGCCGGCTTCGTGGCTTAGAGGTTATGACTTTTCTCCGTAGTCTCGTATACTCTCGTGGGTAACGTGATGACGGTGATAATCAGCAGTGGTTCGAATCGCATCGGTAACTTACGGGGTATGTGAGCCGGCCGCTCAGAAAGCAATGGCAAGCTACTGAGCGTAATCTTGCCAAGAGGTCAACATACAGCTGAAAGATGCTGGTGTTGACAGCGATGTCCTGTAAAGGATATGCAAAAAAAAAAAAGCTTCTTCTCACCTGGGACATCATGGCATTACATGTTCAAGATATTGGAAATGTGTTGCTTGGCCCAATATGATTAGTTAACTTTGCTCTGTGATTGGCATTGGTGTAGTTGTTTGAATATTAATGTATGCTCCACTTTCTGAACCTCGCATATGATATGAGTTGTAGTTACTATTAAAATTATCACTTAGAGAAAACTTAAAATTAATAAGAACGTAAAAATTAAAACAAAATATTATGACTAAAAACATAATAATTACAAAATAAGAGAGTCGTAAGCGTGTATTCAGCCAATTAAGAGAGGTGTTAGGCAGGAATGTGTGATGTCTCCAGATCTTTGTTCCCTGTATAGTGAAAATATTTTCAGAAATGTAGAGGATATCAATGCAATCAGCATTGGAGGACGAAACATCAATAACATTAGATATGCAGATGATACACTATTAATTGCAGACAATGAGCAGGACCTGCAACAATTAGTAGATGCGGTTGTTGTACACAGTGAGCAACTGGGGTTAGAATTAAATTGTAAAAAGACTCAGGTTATGGTCGTCAGTAGGAAGGAAGAAGTGCCACTATGTAATATACAAGCAAATGGAAATATTCTTCAACAAGTGAATCGGTACAATTATCTTGGAAGAGTTATAACATCTGATGGGAGATGCCTTGAAGAGATTAGAACAAGAATCGCCATGGCGAAAGTAGCCTTTAGCAAGATGAAAAACATTCTAACCAATAAGAAGATGTCAATTGAAACGAGAAAAAGAGTGTTGAGGGAATACAAAGAGCCTGTTCTTTTGTATGGATGTGAAACTTGGACAATGAGCAGTCAAGCTGAAAAGCATCTGATGGCTGCAGAAATGTGGTTTCTGGGGAAAATGCAAAGAATACCATGGACAGACAGAAAAACCAATGACCAAGTACTACAGGAGACAAATGAACATCGTAAATTGATTAGAGAAATTAGACGTAGACAGTCAAAAATTTTTGGACATGTTATGAGAAGAAATGGATTGGAGAACTTAGTGACAACTGGCAAGATCGAGGGGAACAGACCAAGAGGAAGACCGAGAGGAAAATACCTGGATGGCTTGGCCACATGGCATGGACGAGACAGGAACACTGAGCTTATCCACGACACTGGTGATCGAGTGAAATGGCGAGTCATGACCGCCCACGCTTTCCGGCATGGCATATGATGGATTGAAGCGTGTATATTGTGCATCTCTCTAAAGCGGCATTAAGTATTAACTACAAGTAGTCAAACATTGTCCTGGTAAACCAGCGGGCGGACACACTGGCTAGGTCTGCACGGCTGGATAGGTATTGGTGCACGGTAAGGCGCATGTGGTTACAGCACTTTGGAAGTGTGTCTATAATGTGGATATTGGTGCACGGTAAGGTGGATGTGGTTACAGCACTTTGGAAGTGTGTTGATAATGTGGATATTGGTGCACAATGAGGCGGTTGTGGTCACGGCTCTTGTAAAGCGTGTCTCTAATGTGGGTGTTGGTGCACGGTAAGGCGGATGTGGTTACAGCACTTTGGAAGCGTGTCTATAATGTGGGTATTTTTGCACAGTTAGGCGAATGTGGTCACGACACTTGGGAAGCGTGTCTATGGTGTGGAAGAACAGATGTATCATCACGGCCTGGGGAGACTGGAGCCGCAGTGAATTACTCGAGGATCTGGGCGACATTAGGACTCCGAGGGAAAGATCCGGGCGACATTCAGGACTCCGAGGGAAAGATCTGGGCGACATTCCCGACTCCGAGGGAAAGATCTGGGCGATATTAGGATTCCGGGGGAAAGATCTGGGCGATATTAGGATTCCGAGGGAAAGATCTGGGCGATATTAGGTCTCCGAGGAAAAGATCTGGGCGATATTAGGACTCCGAGGGAAAGATCTGGGTGACATTCAGGGCACAGAGGGAAATATCTGGGCGACATTCAGGGCACAGAGGGAAAAATCTGGGTGACATTCAGGGCACAGAGAGAAAGATCTGGGTGACATTCAGGGCACAGAGGGAAAGATCTGGGTCTGGGCGACATTCAGGGCACAGAGGGAAAAATCTGGGCGACATTCAGGGCACAGAGGGAAAAATCTGGGCGATATTAGGACTCCCAGGGAAAGATCTGGGCGATATTAGGACTCCGAGGGAAAGATCTGGGCGATATTAGGACTCCGAGGGAAAGATCCGGGACATTCAGGACTCCGAGGGAAAGATCTGGACGACATTTCCGACTCCGAGGGAAAGATCTGGACGACATTCACGACTCCGAGGGAAAGATCTGGGCGACATTCAGGACTCCGAGGGAAAGATCTGGACGACATTCCCGACTCCGAGGGAAAGATCTGGACGACATCCAGGACTCCGAGGGAAAGATGTGGGCGATATTCAGGACTCCGAGGGAAAGATCTGGACGACATTTCCGACTCCGAGGGAAAGATCTGGACGACATTCACGACTCCGAGGGAAAGATCTGGGCGACATTCAGGACTCCGAGGGAAAGATCTGGGAGACATTCACGACTCCGAGGGAAAGATCTGGACGACATTCAGGACTCCGAGGGAAAGATGTGGGCGATATTCAGGACTCCGGGGAAAAGATCTGGACGACATTCAGGGCACAGAGGGAAAGATCTGGGCGACATTCAGGGCACAGAGGGAAAAATCTGGGCGACATTCACAACTCCGAGGGAAAGACAGACGCACACATAACCAGACTGCCGCTGGAACTATTATACTGAGACTCTTGGCTGGCTGTTGAAGTTGAAGACTGATCCCGTGTGGGCATGTCTCGTGTGCTGTGATGTCTGTTCTGGACTCCACGCAGTTCAACTGATTAAACAAGTTCGGGGGGCTGCGTGGTCTCGAGGTATGGTGTCCGCCTCGAGTGCTGGAGGTCCCGGGTTCAAGCTCCGGTGAAGCCGGGATTATTTTACGTGGACTTCTAGTAATAAATTTCCCCTGGTCTCTGGGTAGTGAGATCAGGTGTGTACTGTTGCTTCTTCTTCTTCTTCTTCTTCTTCTTCTTCTTCTTCTTCTTCTTCTTCTTCTTCTTCTTCTTCTTCTTCTTCTTCTTCAGCGTTCCGAGCCATTGAGGTTCTTTGCTGCAGATACAATCCGTCTCCATTCGTCTCTCTGGTTGACCTTCTCTTGCCAGTCGTTGATTCCAAGTGCTTGTAGGTCTGTATATGTATTATCTCTCCACCGTCTTCTTGGTCTACCTCGGGGTCTACGGTCATTTATTTCCTGAGTGTAAGCGAGTTTTATTTCCCTATTATTTTGTGTATTGTGTATTGTTGCGCACGTAAAAAGTCCCTTGGCAGTTGGATATTGAAAAAGAGTAGCCTAGCGGCGCTGCCCGGGAAAAATTTCGAGTTAAAAATCTACCCAAAGTATTTTCAGGATCCTCGCCAGTGCTGCGGAGTTCGTGCACAGAGCTTGGTTTCTCAAGACTAAGATTTTAGTTAGGAGGAAAACGGAGCACTTATGGGTTGCACCCGTGTGCCATGATGTTGATCCATCGACTAAACTAAACTAAACAAGTTCATGTATCCACATATTGTCCCTCAGCATGCTCTGCCCGTATTATTTGCTCACCGTGTCACGTGTCGAAGTGTCCCAGTTCAAACTGCGCCTTGTGCGCTCAGGATTTTTATTGTCAAAAGGTCTCAGTTTGAAATTCTGATGTTCGTGCTGATATTTGTTTGTGCTAAATCGTCTCATTTGAAACCTTACCACGGCCGATTGCATTGTTCTGTCAGCGCCCGACTAAAGCTGCCACCCCACCCTCTACTTCCTATGGAGTGCTGAACCGCCTCAGTCTGCCTGCTTCAATGGGGGCTTGGGGCTAGGACGAAATCCGAAGGCACCAGACACTAAATAGAAAAATGTACATCTCAAACTACGACTTGCAACCTGGAACATAAGAACCATGTGTCCGGGAGTTCCCAATGATCTGACGAATATTGACATGTGAGAAAAACGTCTGTGATTCATACCAAACACAACCTTTGTAACACTGATATTGCTGGCCTGCAGGAGACTCGCCTCACTGAGGACTCAGGGAAAACTATTACACATTTTTGGAAGGGTAGAGGACAGGAAGAAAAAAGACAATATGGAATCGGCTTTACAGTGGAGAATTCACTACTGGGAATGATTGAATTTATAGGTGGAGGTAAGGAAAGACTATTATGTCTTTGCTCTAGGCAACCTCTTTTGATTTTGTAGACTATCACTGCATGTGCACCGACACACACTTCCTTTGACGATGTGAATAATTCTTTCTCAAGTAGCAATTGGAAATAAAGAGGGTAGCTGCGAACACATAAAGTTAGGAGTACGACAGGGATGTGTCTTTTCACCCGATCTCTTCTCCCTCTATAGCGAAGTAATAATGAGAGATATCAAAGAGAAGCCAGGAATACTAATCGGTTGTAATAATATAAATAAAAACGCTATGCAGATGACACAGTACTGGTGGCGGATAATACAAAAGACCTACAACAATTGTTGGACATTGTAGTAACAGAGAGTATAAAGAAAGGACTCTCCTTTAATATCAAGAAAACAGTAACAATGGTGATATCAAAGAAAATGGTGACACCAAAATGTGACATAAAAACAGAATGGGAAAATCTTAACCAAGTGGATAATTTTAAATACCTAGGGGCATTTGTAACATCAGATGGAAGACATACAACAGAGAGTAAGAGCAGAATAGGACAGGGAAACGCCGCATTTAACAAAATAAAGAGTACCTTATGTAATAAGTCGCTATAAACGAATGTAAGAAAGAGTGCTGACATGCTATATAGAACCGGTTTTGCTGTATGACAGTGAATCTTGGAATGTAAATAAATAAATTAGAAAGAACTTAGAAGCAACAGAGATGTGGTTTTTGAGACGAATGTTGCGAATTCCTTGGACTGCCAGAGTAACTAACAACGATTGGCTGAAAGAGACTAATGAAACTAGAACACTGTATAAAACAACAAGAAAGAGACAAACAGCTTTCTTTGGTCATGTGATGAGAACAGAGACATTTGAGAACATCGTGATAACTGGAAAGATCGAGGGGAAGAGAGACAGAGGCAGACCAAGAGAAATGGTGCTGGGTGAATTTAGACGGTGGCATGGAGGAATATTATCAGCAGAGTTGATCCAGAACACCAAAGACCGAGATCTCTGGATAGCCATGAACGCCTACGCCAGCTAACAGGGCACTTGATGATGATGATAATGATGGGGATCAGACTCTGTGATCAAGGCACTACCAAAATCCGACCACATTTATATACTCGGTGATTTCAATGCTCATGTGGGCAAGGAATCGAGTTCATGGCCAGCGTGCCTTGGAAAATACGATATCGGTCGCTTGAATGAAAATGACCAAATGCTGCTGGAACATTGCACGAGAAACGACCTATGTATTACAAACTCTGTATAAGAACACATGGAAACGCCCAAGATTGGCACCAGCTGGACCTCATCATCACACGGAGACAACATTTTAATTAAACATTATTAACTCGAAGTGCTTATTGTGATATCGACCATACTTTTGTTGTTGCAAGGATTTGATTGCGACCAAAGAGAATCTAGACAGCAAAACACAAATCTATCCCCAGGATTAATATTATCAACACCAAAGATCCCGATAATAGTTCCAACATAAACTTGAAGACGGAACAATAAGTAAAAAGCGGAGTATATTTGAGATTATGTGAAAAACCTTTATGATGATAACAGAGATGAATAGTATGATATTCGAATTAATAATGAAGGACCATCAATTTTGAAGATGGGGGATCAGAATGTTCTTAACCATATGAAATCTGATAAGAGCCTCGGATCAGATAACATCACAAAGGAAATGATAAAATCCATAGAAGAATATTAAATAGATCAATTCACCAGACTGCTGAACACAATATATGATATTGGAGATATACCTACTGAATTATGTAATTCTATATTTATTGCAATCCCGAAGAAATCAGGAGCCATGGAATGTGATCAACATCGAACAATTAGTATAATGAGTCACATCACGAAGATTTTGCTAAGAATTATCATGCAAAGAGTTAGGAAGAAAATACAACCCGAATAGGAGAATAAAGATGTGGGTTTGCAGAATGCAAGGGTACAGTGCGGTTAGTGGGTTAGGCTGATCCCCTATCAAAGGAGATGTAAGTCGCCTCCTTTCCTCGGTTAGTCTATGGGACACACTTGGGCAAGGTGGAGTACCCGTTTAGCCCCCCCCCCCCCCCGCCCACTCAGGGTTAAGTGAAGCCATGGAAACGGGTGGTGGATGGAGTGTGAGAGCAGCCGACAGATTGTTGTTGGTTATGGTCTAAACTCTGTGGTGACAGGCAAGTGTGAGAGCAGCCGACAGATTGTTGTTGGTTATGGTCTAAACTCTGTGGTGACAGGCAGATGATCTTATCAGTAGAGACAATGGCGATGGACACCGACAATTACAGTCACTGCTTAGTTAGTTTAGTCCAGTGGTTCTCAACATTTTTTGGCCCGTGCCCACTTCACCATATTTTCAGAACGTCATTCCCCCCCCCCACCCCCACCCCCACCCTTTCGTACTTCCTACCTAAAAATTTGGCCCGTGCCCCCCTTCACCATATTTTCAGAACGTCATTCCCCCCTTTCGTATTTCCTACCTAAATATCCCGCCCCGCCCCTACACAGTATACGTAATAATGGAAGCTAAATTTAATAGCACATACTAAGATAAGTCAAGACATCCACATAAAACATGATTTGTGGGTCTACTTACTTTATAAATTGAATTTTAGAAGGGTGAGACATACAGAACCGTACAGTATGAATGGAAAAACAATATCGAGTAATCGGTTCTTGTATTAACGCGATCTTGAAATAATCTTAATTTCCCCCCCCCCCCCCCCCCCCTCGAAATTTTCCACGGGCAGCGCCTTAAGCTACTTACTCTTTTTTCGATTTCCAACTGCCAAGGAATTTTTTTACGTGCGCAACAATATACACGGGCGTCCGATCTAACTACCCAGAGACCAGGGGAAATTTTATTACTAGAAGTCCACGTGACAAAATCCCGGTCCTCACCGGCGCTTCACCTCGGGACCTCCAGCACTCGAGGCGGGCACCATACCTCGAGACCAGGCAACCCCATACAGCCACACAGTCACTGCACAGAAGGAAAGTAACGGCAAACTACCTTCTGCAAAACTTGCTAAGAAACCTTACTAACCATGATAACGCACCATCTATAGAACTATTGCCTACTAAAAATCATAATAGGAAGACTTCGTAACAAAAGGAAAGAAGAGATTAACGTGGTTCAAGGGGGATTTAGACAAGGAATGGGAACAAGAAATCACTTGCGTTTAATAATAGAGAAGTGCAGATAATTTAATGTAAACCTATTTTCATGTTTTGTGGAATATTCAAAGGCATTTGACTGTGTAAAACATCAGAAATTCTGTGAAATCTTGAGGAATATGGGCTTTCCATCGCATTTAGTACAACTAATAAATATGCTCTATCTAGACCAACAAGAAGCGGTTAGAATAGATGGCGAGACATCAGATTGGTTTGACATCAAGCAATGAGCCCGTCAGGGTTGTATGATGTTCCCTTATTTGTTTAACGTATACGCCGAACATATAATGAGAAATGCCAGAGATGATATAACCAGGGAGCAACATGGTGCTCTAAACATCGGTGGTCATGACATACCAGAGATTCGATATGCTGATGATACAGTATTACGATCTATAACACAGACTGGTATAGAAAACCTAATAGCCTCAACCCAATTGAATAGTGAAATCACAACGTATATCTTAACACATCAAAAACAAAGATAATGCATACAGATAACACTACTATGGAGAAAGAAAGATACACTATTGAGGAAAAATTAGAGGTTACCAACAATTGTGACACAATGAAAGAAATTAAACGACGACTATCAACTGCTCTTCACAGACTAAAACAACTGAATAAATTATGGAATGGGACAGATCGAGAAGTTTTCCGGAAGGCTGTTATGGGAGCGAGGTTCTGCAAAGGACATGCTACTGACTGGATGAATGAATGAATGAATGAGTGAGTGAATGAATGAATGAATGAATGAATGAATGAATGAATGAATGAATGAATGAATATAGGGCACAGTAAAGACTGTGTATATGCTGAGAATATTAATTGAACCTTCTATAGAAGTAAGCAAAGAATTACATCTTTGATTTATTGAATAAACACAAGTTTCCGATAAAGTAAGACATGTCAACATGATAAAAATGCTTGCAAATGTACAAATTGATGGGAAAGACATTAGGCTTGAAGGAAAATAAAATACATTGAAAACAACAAACTGTCATAACGACTGATAATGAAGCAGGTCAATATCAGCCTATTAAGAGATATGAGACAGGGATGTGTAATGTCTCCAGATCGTTTTTTCCCTGTACTGTGAAAATGTTTCAGAAATGTCGAAGATATGAAAGGAGTCATCATTGGGGGACAATAGATTATTAACAATAGATATGCAGATGATACAGTACTGATTGCAGACAATGAGAAAGATCTGCAACATTTAGCAGATGCTCAAAGTGAACAACTAGGGTTCGAATTAAATTGTAAAAGACACACATTATGGGCGTCACTGGGATGAAGGGAATACCACAGTGTAAAATAAAGGTAAATGGGAATATCGTTAAACAATTAAATCGGTACAATTATCTCGGAACAGTCATAACATTTGATGGGAGATGCATTGGTGAGATTAGAACAAGAATTACCATGGCGAAAGTAGCCTTTTACAAGATGAAAAACATACTGACCAATAAACAGATCTCAAATGGAACGAGAAAAAGAGTGTTGAGATGTTACATAGAACCTGTACTTTTGTATGGATATGAAGGGCTACAGACAGTGAGCAGACAAGACTGTGGCTGTGAAAATGTAGTTTTTGAGAAAAATGCAAAGAATGTCATGGACTGACAGAAAAACCAATGACAAAGTCCTATACGAAACAAATGAAAACCCTAAACTGATTAGAGAAATTAGTCGTAGACTGTCACACTATTTTGGACACGTTATTAGAAGAAATAAACTGTAGAACTTGGTGACAACAGACAGGATTGAGGGAAAGAGAACAAGGAGTAGGAAGATAAGTAAATACCTGGATGGCTAGGCAACGTCGTATGGTCAAGACAAGAACATTGACCTGATCCACGACCCTGGTGGTAGCGTGAGATGGCGAAACATGACCTCCAGCGCTTATCGGCATGGCACATGATTATATATATATATATATATGTGTGTGTGTGTGTGTGTGTGCGTGTGTGCGTGCGTGCGTGCGTGCGTGCGTGCGTGCGTGCGTGCGTGCGTGCGTGTGTGTGTGTGTGACATTTTGACGTGATCACTCATAGTATTTCATGTAAAATTGCCACATTTGACCTTGGGATGGACGCGCAGTGCGCTCTGCCAAATCATTTCATGTGACATTCTCACGTCATCGCTCTATTTTTATAAGTAAAGTTGCTCACTTTATAAACTCTATCATGGGTGCTCACAGTTTTCAATGTGTTTTTGTCTCACTTATAATATTGGTATGGACACCGATCATTCCCAGTCAATTTGTCTCAGTTGAGATATCGGTTCAGACGCCGAGCATGCCCAGTCAATTTGTCTCAGTTGAGGTATCGGTATGGACGCCGAGCATGCCCAGTCAATTTATTCCAGTTGAAAGTATGGTTTGTATATGGATCGCTCACACTGTTTCTTATAAAATGGTATCCTCTGAAACATTGTCATAAGTGTTCACAATATTCTCTTTAAAATAGTCTAATTTGAACCAGCCAAGTTGGAGTTCACAATGATCTCTGTCAAAATGTATGAGTTGAAACATTGGTGTGTTCGCTTACATGGTAGTCTGTTAGATTATCCCGATGGAAATACCTGCATGGCCGATCCCATTATTCTCAGTGAAGTGCCTCAGACTTAAATATGTTGTCTAAAGTTGTACCACAGGCTGTTCTTGCTGATATCTTCTGCATTACTGTGTCTAGTTTCCGTCTTACTTCTTTTAACTAGTCCTGATTGACTTTTTCTTTATTTCGGAGCCAATAAATTATAGCTAATGATATTTTATATTTTTTAAATTATTGATTGTGCTTTTTAAATTATTTTCGTATTTGGAGAGAATTAGTTTCTTTTTTTTTTTTTTAGTTTGTAAAGCAATTTTCAACATCGGTGTGTCTTGTAACAAAAAAGATTAACTCTTTCAATTTCAAAGAATTATTTGCAAGAAAATCATGTGACCGGTATATTTGACGTCTGAGATTGGATGTCTACCCTGTTTGAATGTACCATAGTGTTCACTGGTATCATCTTTTCCCATTTTCTTCATTATATATGTTGCAGTCAAATTTAACAGTTAAGCAAGAAAATTCAGCAATGTCGTACTCGTCTTTGCCCCAACTAAAACTTGTCTCTGTTTTCACGGGCTACTCTGTAAGCAGCTAGTTGTTCAAGACGACACGATTCACTTAAGTGAATCGCATTTGCTTGCATCGCCATTTCTTTCATGACGTTTCACAATTTCTGTTGCTAAACACGGTGGAAGTCCTTACCGCAGTCTACAAAACAAGTATATAGATCTACACACTACTGTCTCCATTTCTCCAAGATGGTTCTCACAGTGAAGACACGGTCACTGGTTCCTCTGTCCTGTCAGAAAATAAAATTCCCGTTCTCCTTGTTATGGAATCGGTACAGATTTGTGCTCTATGCCATTTGTCCGACAGCGATTATGACATCAATGTAACTGTTGTTTCCTCTTTTAGAGGTCCATACGTGGGAACTTTCTTTTATTCACTGATATGTGGTTCAACAAATGGATTATTTCTTTTCTCAAAAATGTTATTGTTTTTATTATTGTTATTATTATATTTCCAGTTTATATATATAAGAAGCTACACTGTCAAATTGGACTAAATTGTTGACTTCCCATCCTTGACTTGGGGACATAAATTACATGTACCTCTGAAGTCGGAGATGATGTGCCTGTGGCGAGGGACACTGGTAACAAGGAAAGCTAATCCACAAGCAAATATCAGTCCAGTGCGCTAAAAGTAGCAGCACGCCTTTGGACTACCCTTGAGTTCAAAGAAGACACATTTAGTTCAATATATGTTAGTGTCTTTTATTTGACAGATGTTTACAATTATTGCCATTATCCAGTCGCCCGTTGGGGTAGCTAATCAAATACAACCATCATGAGAGACACACAATATTCGTAAATAATAACGCAGAAAATAATTACAATGTATATTTATTTAACAGTAGTAATAATGCGGGACAAGAATACAACTTACCAAACTTTTGTCCTGCTGCAAATAGTAACACAATATTGTATTTCTTTCACGAACTGTTTACACAACAGCCAGCACTAGTGATATTTGAATGTAGTTTTCAATATGAAGAACCTTCTTCAAGCATTAAAGCTTGTTCGGTATATGATGCCAGCTAAACATGTTTAGATCAACCTGCACACAATGTGGGATGTGCTCACTAGAACGGGTGGCTTTACTTTATATAATATACACACAATGTGGGATGTGGTCACTAGAACGTCGGCTGGCTTTACTTTATATAATATACACACAATGTGGGATGTGGTCACTAGAACGTCGGCTGGCTTTACTTTATATAATATACACACAATGTGGGATGTGGTCACTAGAACGGGTGGCTTTACTTTATATAATATACACACAATGTGGGATGTGGTCACTAGAACGGGTGGCTTTACTTTATATAATATAAACACAATGTGGGATGTGGTCACTAGAACGCCGGCTGGCTTTACTTTATATAATACTAGCTGACACGGCCCGGCTTCGCCCAGTCCCTGGTGGGGAGCATCTCATTTAATTCATATAAGTAATCATATAAGTTCTCGTTCCCTTTACCGACTATCTGTCTGTCTGTCTGTCTGTCTGTCTGTCTGTCTGACCCGGCCCGGCATTGCCCAGCTCCTGATGGGGAGCATCTCATTTAATTCATATAAGTAGTCATATAAGTTCCCGTTCCCGACTGTCTGTCTGTCTGTCTGTCTGTCTGTCTGTCTGTCTGTCTGTTTGTCTGTCTGTCCCTCCCTCTCTGTCAGTCTGTCTGTCTGTCTGTCTGTCTGCCTGTCTGTCTAATCATTTATTGGTTGCAGTTAGAACAACCTTTGATAAACGAAGACCAACTTACAAAAAGCATTAGAAAGAACACTTGAAAGATCTTTACATCTTCCCCAACAATTAACTTGGGTAAATGGAGCGGCGGCAGCAGCAACAGAAGAAGAAGAAAAAGGAGGAGTAGGAGCTGGGAGGAGGAAGAGGGAGGTGGAAGAGGGAGGAGGAGAGAGGAAGAGATAGGCGGAGAGAGGAGGAGGAGGGAAGAGGAGGGGGAGGAAGGAGGAGGAGGAGGGGGAGGAATAGGAGGGAGGAGGAGGGATTAGGAGGAGGAGGGAGGAGGAGGAGGGAGGAGGAGGGAGGAGGAAGGAGGAGGAGGAAGGATGATGAGGAGGGAGGAAGGAGGTCGGGGAGGAGGAGGGGGAGGAGGAGGGGAGGAGGAGTAGGGAGGAGGAGGAAGAGGGAGGGGAGGGAGGAGGAAGAGGGAGGAGGAAGAGGGAGGAGGAAGGAGAAGGAGGAGGGAGAAGGAGGGAGGAGAAGAACACAGGAGGAGGAGGAGGGGGAGGAGGAGGGAGGAAAAGGAGGGAGGAGGAGGGAGATGGAGGAGGCGGGAGGAGGCGGACAGAGGAGGAGGAGGGAGGAGGAGGGAGAAGGAGGAGGGAGAAGGAGGAGCGAGGAGGGAGGAGAAGGAGGGGGAGGAGGAGGGAGGAGGAGGAGGGAGCAGGAGGAAGAGGGAGGAGGAGGGATGTGGAGGGAGGAGGTAGAGGGAGGAGGAGAAGGAAGGAGGAGAGAGGATGATGGAGGGAGGAGGAGGGATGAGGAGGAGGGAGGAGGAGAGGGAGGAGGAGGGAGAAGGTAGGAGGAGGAGGGAGGAAGAGGGAGGAGAAGGGGGAGGAGGGAGGAGGAGGAGGGGAGGACTAGGAAGAGGAGGGAGTAGGAGGAGAGAGGAGGAAAAGGGAGGAGGAAGGAAGAGGAGTTATTAGGAGGAGGGAGGAGGTAGGAGGAGGAAGAGGGAGGAGGAGGAAGGAGGAGGAAGAGGGAGGAGGAGGGAGGAGGAGGAGAAAGAGGGATGAGGATGATGGAGGAGGGAGAGGGAGGAGGGGGAGGGGAAGAGGGTAGGAGGAGGAGGGGAGAGGAGGAGGAGGAGGATTATAACGCATATGCCTGTAGATAACTGCAGCGAAAAGGTGGGTCTGTCTATCTATCTAACCCGGCGTGGCTTCGCCCAGCTCCTGGCGGGTAGCGTCTCATTAAATTCATACAACAAAAAAAAGTAACTTAAAAGAATGTCCTTCCACACACCATCCATTATTTCTAATGAAAACTGTTTCTAATCACCTGCATGACTGTAGATAACTTCTTAAGCATAAAAAGATGAGTTACAATGTTATGCATTATGCATTATTTTTATGAAACCTTTGAAAATGCCTTAAAGATTGTATCATTATTTATTATAACTCATATGCCGGTACATAACTGTAGACAAAGAGTTTATAAATCTTTGAAAACGATGCAACAATATGACTATAAGGTATACAGAAAAGTTATTAAAAGTTATGCCCCTTGAAATGACTTTTCTAGAGTTAAGTCCCCTTGCTGTATAAACATTATAATGTAAAATGAAAAATTAAATAATATTAAGTAAGCAGCCGATTTCACACTTTAAAAAAATATCACAGTTGGCTGCGCGGGAATAAGAGGAAGCCGTGTAGAAAATTTCATCTCAATCGGATGGGCGGTTCGCGAACGCATAAATTACATACAGACCTACAGACATACAGACGGAGATTGCCTTTTATATATAAGATACACACAATGTGGGATGTGGTCAATAGAACGGCTAGCTTTACTTTATATAATACTAGTTGACACGGCCCGGCTTCGCCCAGTCCCTGGTGGGGAGCATCTCATTTAATTCATATAAGTAGTCATATAAGTTCTCGTTCCCGTTACCGACTGTCTGTCTGCCTGTTTGTCTGTCTTTCTGTCTGTCTGTCTGTCTGACCCGGCCCGGCATCGCCCAACTCCTGGTGTGGAGCATCTCATTTAATTCATATAAGTAGTCATATAAGCTCCCGTTCCCGTTCCCGACTATCTATCTGTCTGTCTGTCTGTCTATATGTCTGTTTGTCTGTCTGTCTGATCCGGCCCGGCCTCGCACAGCCCCTGATGGCGAGCATCTCATTTATTCATATAAGTAGTCATATAAGTTCCCGTTCCCGTCTGTCTGTCTGTCTGTCTGTCTGTCTGTCTGTCTGTCTGTCCGTTCCTCCCTCTCTGTCTGTCTGTCTGTCTGTCTGCCTGTCTGTCTAATCATTTATTGGTTGCAGTTAGAACAACCTTAGATAAACGAAGACCAACTTACAAAAAGCATTAGAAAGAGCACTTGAAAGATCTTTACATCTTCCCCAACAATTAACTTGGGTAAATGGAGCGGCGGCAGCAGCATCAGCAGAAGAAGGAAAAGGAGGAGTAGGAGCTGGGAGGAGGAAAAGGGAGGTGGAGGAGGGAGGAGTAGGAGGGAGGAAGAGATAGGCGGAGAGAGGAGGAGGAGGGAAGAGGAGGGAGGAGGAAGGAGGAGGAGTAGGGAGGAATAGGAGGGAGGAGGGATTAGGAGGAGGAGAGAGGATGAGGAGGTAGGAGAAGGGAGGAGGAGGGAGGAGGAAGGAGGAGGGAGGAGTAGGGAGGAATAGGAGGGAGGAGGAGAGATTAGGAGGAGGAGAGAGGAGGAGGAGGTAGGAGAAGGGAGGAAGAGGGAGGAGGAAGGAGGAGGAAGGATGAGGAGGCAGGAGGAGGAGGCAGGAGGAAGAGGCAGGAGGAGCGAGGAGCGAGGAGGAGGGTAGGAGGAGAAAGAGGGAGGGGGAGGAGGAGGGAGGAGGAAGGAGAAGGAGGAGGAGGGAGAAGGAGGGAGGAGAAGAACGCAGCGAGAGGAGGAGGAGGGAGGAGGAGGGAGGAGGTGGAGGGAGGTGGAGGGAGGCGGAGAGAGGAGGAAGAGGGAGGAGAAGGAGGGGAAGGATGAGGAGGGAGGAAGAGGAAGAGGGAGGAGGAGGAGGGAGGAGGAGGAGGGAGGTGGAGAGAGGAGGAGGGGGAGGAGGAGATATGAGGGGGAGGACGAAGGAGGAGGGAGGAAGAGGGAGTAGGAGGAGAGAGGAGGAGAAGGGAGGAGGAAGGAAGAGGAGTGATTAGGAGGAGGGAGGAGGAATGAGGAGGAAGAGGGAGAAGGAGGAGGAGGGAGGAGGGGGAAGGGGGAAGAGGGAGGAGGAGGGATGTGGAGGGAGGAGGAGGGAGGAGGTAGAGGGAGGAGGAGGGAGGAGGAGAGAGGATGAGGAGGGAGGAGGAGAAGGGAGGAGGAGGGATGAGGAGGATGGAGGAGGAGAGGGAGGAGGAGGGAGGAGAAGGGGGAGGAGGGAGGAGGAGGGATGAGGGGGAGGACGTAGAATTAGAAGGTGGGAGGAGAGAGGAGGAGAAGGGAGGAGGAAGGAAGAGGAGTGATTAGGAGGAGGGAGGAGGGTGAGGAGGTAGAAGGAAGAGGGAGGAGGAGGAGGAAGGAGGAGGAGGAGAAAGAGGGAAGAGGAGGAGGGGGAGGGGAAGAGGGTAGGAGGGGGAGTAGGAGGAGGAGGGGAGAGGAGTAGGAGGATTTTAACGCATATGCCTGTAGACAACTGCAGCGAAAAGGTGGGTCTGTCTATCTATCTGACCCGGCGTTACTTTGCCCAGCTCCTGGCGGGTAGCGTCTCATTAAATTCATACAACAACAAAAGTAACTTAAAAGAATGTCCTTCCACACACCATCCATTATTTTTAATGAAAACTCTTTGTAATCACCTGCATGACTACAGTAACTTCTTAAGCATAAAAAGATGAGTTACAATGTTATGCATTGTGCATTATTTTTATGAAAACTTTGAAAATGCCTTAAAGATTGTATCATTATTTATTATAACTCATATGCCGGTACATAACTATAGACACAGAGTTTATAAATCTTTGAAAACGATGCAACAATATGACTATAAGTTATACAGAAAAGTTATTAAAAGTTATGCCCCTTGAAATAATTTTACAGAGTTAAGTCCCCTTGCTGTATAGAAATTATAATGAAAAATGGAAAATTAAATAATATTCAGTAAGCATCCAATTTCACACTAAAAAAATATCACAGATGGCTGGGCTGGAATGAAAGGAAGACGTGTAGAAAATTTCATCTCAATCGGATGGGCCGTTCGCGAACGCATAAAGGACATACGGACGGAGATTGCCTTTTATATATAAGAAGATACACACAATGTGGGATATGGTCACTAGAACGTCGGCTGGTTTTACTTTATATAATATTAACACAATGTGGGATCTGGTCAATAAAACGGCTGGCTTTACTTTATATAATATTCACACAATGTGGGATATGATCACTATAACTCATAGTGTTTCAGTGCTGATACTAAACCATTACATCGTGAAATATCTAGCGGGGTGCTTATATATTGTGTTTATTTTTCATTGTGTTGCTGTGCTTATCCATCCATCCATCATGTGCCATGCCGGTCGTGGGCAGTCATGACTCGCCATGTTACCCGATCACCAGAGTCGTGGATTAGCTCCATGTTTCTATCTTGACCATGCCACTGATACTGCGTGATGTGCTGATCATGAGCCAGTACATCGGGGAATACCTTGAGGTGTGGTTATTCATGATGCTTGTTTCTCATAGTGTTTCTGTGCTGATACTGAACCAATACAGCGTGGAATATCTAGTGGTGTGGTTTTACATGCAAGTGTTATTATGCAATGTCCTACACCAAATATGCCATCAGTGAACACAACCTGCCTAAATGACTCTGACGTTGACTGGGGTGTAGTTCTGCCCAGCCTACCACATCTGAAAGTGTTTCCCTCTCCATCTTCTGTCTGTTGTCTCCAGATGGAGGATAGACCCTTAAACAACTGAAGGCCCGTCCTGTCTATACCTGATTATGATTGCTCGGATTCTGCAGAGAAAGCTGCCAGCCATCCTTGGCCGACTCCAAGTGCATGCATAACAGGTTACAGTGTAACTATTCGTTGTTTTATGTGTGGGCCCGTTAACACATACAGATGAATCCTTTTAGCTGTTTATTTATTTATCGCTTGTACCATCGCATTGATTAAGAATCAAGCTATTGGAATCCCGTTGCTTAACACAATATGTAACAGTTTACATTGATATCGTGTTGGAGATTCCATTTTCTTTTTAATTATCAGTGGTGAAGAGTTGTGAATATTTATGTACATCTGAGACATTTCTCAAATATTGTAGTAAATATTTTCCATTTTAATCTAGTTAAACATGTTTTGTTCACCATCTCCTACTCTCATTCAATTGTATATGTTTCAGATCATTTCCTTTTTTTTATGCCGACTGTTAAAGATTTAAGAAAATATAAAATATTTTGATAGCTACATAAAACTCTGAAATTGTATCAATGACAGCAAGTGCGATGTTAGCTAGTTAGTCGCGGTTTCAACTTCACAGCAACGGATCGTCCCCATTAAGCTCTGTTCCTGTGCCAGTGAATATCACACAAAACGCTCCTCGCTGCCCTATGTGAACAATGGAATAGACAGGAGTATCGGCAAGCCAACAGCCCGCACAGATACATTGTGCATAATGCTGCAGCCAGAATGCCAACACAAAAGTCTTCCACGAAAAATATAACCCATCGTCCATGGAATCGGCAGTCACCAGATGTGTACTCATTTAAAAGCTGTAACAATGCGGAACATGAGTTAAATTTACTTTTGTGAGCTGTTGATATAGAAAATAATAAGACAGCATTTGTTTTTACATATTTACATGCAATATATACAATTGCAAATACAAGTCATATTTATGTATGGTGTAAAAAGTCACGAACCATGATTGTATTGACTCCAAAACAAAGAGAACCAAAATAAGGATGTGATTATTATACCGTCGGCCATCTTTTCCTGCCATGATATTTCTTGGTACCCATTTAATGCTATCAGATTTGACAAACTGAACCACATTGCCCGTCTTAATAGAAATTCCACCGAAAGTGACAACAAAGCCTACAGTAAGAGGTGATTGTGATTGCACTAACAATGTTTCTTTCTGTGGCTTTGGTATGTGTTTACTGTTCATATTATTTGTGTATGTATATATAACAATTAGAAAGGCACGTCAAAATCTGAAATCACGACATTCACAACAGGCAGATTGCGTGCCTATGTTAAAATCTGTTAAATGTGCGACAAGAAATAAACTTACCCTTAGCTACAGATAGTAATGAAAGTAGTAATAAATCATTGTGTTTTCTGTTCAAAGACTTTTTATACAATACCTAATGCTATGATATTTATGATTAGTTTGGAATGTAGAAAGCCACTGATTTCAGTCAAATTGTTTCCGTTGAAGCCTTAACGCTATGGCTCCCACACATTCCAGTCACGTGATTACAACTCATTTCAAACGTTGACTTTGGCGCTCACATTGCTGTCTCACACAGAAACCTGGCCGTGATATCTCACATTGCTCTCTATCAAACTGTCTCACACTGACACCTGGCCGTGATAACACACTATCAAACTGTCTCACACTAACACCTGGCCGTGTATGCTCACATTGCTCTCTATCAAACTGTCTCACACTGAAACCTGGCCGTGATATCTCACATTGCTCTCTATCAAACTGTCACACACTGAAACCTGGCCGTGATAACACACTATCAAACTGTCTCACACTGAAACCTGGCCGTGTATGCTCACATTGATCTCTATCAAACTGTCTCACACAGAAACCTGGCCGTGATATCTCACATTGCTCTCTATCAATCTGTCTCACACTGAAACCTGGCCGTGATAACACACTATCAAACTGTCTCACACTGAAACCTGGCCGTGTATGCTCACATTGCTCTCTATCAAACTGTCTCACACTGAAACCTGGCCGTGATAACACACTATCAAACTGTCTCACACTGACACCTGGCCGTGTATGCTCACATTGCTCTCTATCAATCTGTCTCACACTGAAACCTGGCCGTGTGCCCACATTGCTCACTATCAAACTGTCTCACACTGAAACCTGGCCGTGTATGCTCACATTGCTCTCTATCAAACTGTCTCACACTGAAACCTGGCCGTGATATCTTACATTGTTCTCTATCAAACTGTCTCACACTGAACCCTGGCCGTGTGCGCTAACATTGCTCTCTATCAAACTGTGTCACACTGAAACCTGGCCGTGTGCGCTCACATTGCTCTCTATAAAACTGTCTCACACTGAAACCTGGCCGTGTGTGCTCACATTGCTCTCTATCAAACTGTCTCACACTGAAACCTGGCCGTGATATCTCACATTGCTCTCTATCAAACTGTCTCACACTGAAACTTGGCCGTGTGTGCTCAAATTGCTCTCTATCAAACTGTCTCACACTGAAACCTGGCCGTGTGCACTCACATTGCTCTCTATCAAACTGTCTCACACTGAAACCTGGCCGTGTGTGCTCACATTGCTCTCTATCAAACTGTCTCACACTGAAACCTGGCCGTGATATCTCACATTGCTCTCTATCAAACTGTCACACACTGAAACCTGGCCGTGATAACACACTATCAAACTGTCTCACACTGAAACCTGGCCGTGTATGCTCACATTGCTCTCTATCAAACTGTCTCACACAGAAACCTGGCCGTGATATCTCACATTGCTCTCTATCAATCTGTCTCACACTGAAACCTGGCCGTGATAACACACTATCAAACTGTCTTACACTGAAACCTGGCCGTGTATGCTCACATTGCTCTCTATCAAACTGTCTCACACTGAAACCTGGCCGTGATAACACACTATCAAACTGTCTCACACTGACACCTGGCCGTGTATGCTCACATTGCTCTCTATCAAACAGTCTCACACTGAAACCTGGCCGTGTGCCCACATTGCTCACTATCAAACTGTCTCACACTGAAACCTGGCCGTGTATGCTCACATTGCTCTCTATCAAACTGTCTCACACTGAAACCTGGCCGTGATATCTCACATTGCTCTCTATCACACTGTCTCACACTGAAACCTGGCCGTGATATCTCACATTGCTCTCTATCAAACTGTCTCACACTGAAACCTGGCCGTGATAACACACTATCAAACTGTCTCACACTGAAACCTGGCCGTGTATGCTCACATTCCTCTCTATCAAACTGTCTCACATTGAAACCTGGCCGTGTGCGCTCACATTGCTCTCTACCAAACTGTCACACACTGAAACCTGACCGTGATATCTTACATTGTTCTATATCAAACTGTCTCACACTGAACCCTGGCCGTGTGCGCTCACATTGCTCTCTATCAAACTGTGTCACACTGAAACCTGGCCGTGTGCGCTCACATTGCTCTCTATAAAACTGTCTCACACTGAAACCTGGCCGTGTGTGCTCACATTGCTCTCTATCAAACTGTCTCACAATGAAACCTGGCCGTGTGTGCTCAAATTGCTCTCTATCAAACTGTCTCACACTGAAACCTGACCGTGTGCACTCACATTGCTCTCTATCAAACTGTCTCACACTGAAACCTGGCCGTATGTCCTCACATTGCTCTCTATCAAATTGTCTCACACTGAAACCTGGCCGTGATATCTCACATTGCTCTCTATCAAACTGTCTCACACTGAAACCTGGCCGTGTGTGCTCACATTGCTCTCTATCAAACTGTCTCACACTGAAACCCGGCCGTGTGTGCTCACATTGCTCTCTATCAAACTGTCTCACATTGCTCTCTATCAAACTGTCTCACACTGAAACCTGGCCGTGTGCGCTCACATTGCTCTCTATCAAACTGTCTCACACTGAAACCTGGCCGTGTGTGCTCACATTGCTCTCTATCAAACTGTCTCACACTGAAACCTGGCCGTGTGTGCTCACATTGCTCTCTATCAAACTGTCTCATACTGAGACCTGGCCATGTGTTCTCACATTGCTCTCTATCGAACTGTCTCACACTGAAACCTGGCCGTGTGCGTTCAAATTGCTCTCTATCAAACTGTCTCACACTGAAACCTGGCCGTGATATCTCACATTGTTCTCTATCAAACTGTCTCACACTGAAACCTGGCCGTGATAACACACTATCAAACTGTCTCACACTGAAACCTGGCCGTGTATGCTCACATTGCTCTCTATCAAACTGTCTCACACAGAAACCTGGCCGTGATATCTCACATTGCTCTCTATCAATCTGTCTCACACTGAAACCTGGCCGTGATAACACACTATCAAACTGTCTCACACTGAAACCTGGCCGTGTATGCTCACATTGCTCTCTATCAAACTGTCTCACACTGAAACCTGGCCGTGATAACACACTATCAAACTGTCTCACACTGACACCTGGCCGTGTATGCTCACATTGCTCTCTATCAAACTGTCTCACACTGAAACCTGGCCGTGATTTCTCACATTGCTCTCTATCAAACTGTCTCACAATGAAACCTGGCCGTGTGTGCTCAAATTGCTCTCTATCAAACTGTCTCACACTGAAACCTGACCGTGTGCACTCACATTGCTCTCTATCAAACTGTCTCACACTGAAACCTGGCCGTATGTCCTCACATTGCTCTCTATCAAATTGTCTCACACTGAAACCTGGCCGTGATATCTCACATTGCTCTCTATCAAACTGTCTCACACTGAAACCTGGCCGTGTGTGCTCACATTGCTCTCTATCAAACTGTCTCACACTGAAACCCGGCCGTGTGTGCTCACATTGCTCTCTATCAAACTGTCTCACATTGCTCTCTATCAAACTGTCTCACACTGAAACCTGGCCGTGTGCGCTCACATTGCTCTCTATCAAACTGTCTCACACTGAAACCTGGCCGTGTGTGCTCACATTGCTCTCTATCAAACTGTCTCACACTGAAACCTGGCCGTGTGTGCTCACATTGCTCTCTATCAAACTGTCTCATACTGAGACCTGGCCATGTGTTCTCACATTGCTCTCTATCGAACTGTCTCACACTGAAACCTGGCCGTTTGCGTTCAAATTGCTCTCTATCAAACTGTCTCACACTGAAACCTGGCCGTGATATCTCACATTGTTCTCTATCAAACTGTCTCACACTGAAACCTGGCCGTGATAACACACTATCAAACTGTCTCACACTGAAACCTGGCCGTGTATGCTCACATTGCTCTCTATCAAACTGTCTCACACAGAAACCTGGCCGTGATATCTCACATTGCTCTCTATCAATCTGTCTCACACTGAAACCTGGCCGTGATAACACACTATCAAACTGTCTCACACTGAAACCTGGCCGTGTATGCTCACATTGCTCTCTATCAAACTGTCTCACACTGAAACCTGGCCGTGATAACACACTATCAAACTGTCTCACACTGACACCTGGCCGTGTATGCTCACATTGCTCTCTATCAATCTGTCTCACACTGAAACCTGGCCGTGTGCCCACATTGCTCACTATCAAACTGTCTCACACTGAAACCTGGCCGTGTATGCTCACATTGCTCTCTATCAAACTGTCTCACACTGAAACCTGGCCGTGATATCTTACATTGTTCTCTATCAAACTGTCTCACACTGAACCCTGGCCGTGTGCGCTAACATTGCTCTCTATCAATCTGTGTCACACTGAAACCTGGCCGTGTGCGCTCACATTGCTCTCTATAAAACTGTCTCACACTGAAACCTGGCCGTGTGTGCTCACATTGCTCTCTATCAAACTGTCTCACACTGAAACCTGGCCGTGATATCTCACATTGCTCTCTATCAAACTGTCTCACACTGAAACTTGGCCGTGTGTGCTCAAATTGCTCTCTATCAAACTGTCTCACACTGAAACCTGGCCGTGTGCACTCACATTGCTCTCTATCAAACTGTCTCACACTGAAACCTGGCCGTGTGTGCTCACATTGCTCTCTATCAAACTGTCTCACACTGAAACCTGGCCGTGATATCTCACATTACTCTCTATCAAACTGTCACACACTGAAACCTGGCCGTGATAACACACTATCAAACTGTCTCACACTGAAACCTGGCCGTGTATGCTCACATTGCTCTCTATCAAACTGTCTCACACAGAAACCTGGTCGTGATATCTCACATTGCTCTCTATCAATCTGTCTCACACTGAAACCTGGCCGTGATAACACACTATCAAACTGTCTTACACTGAAACCTGGCCGTGTATGCTCACATTGCTCTCTATCAAACTGTCTCACACTGAAACCTGGCCGTGATAACACACTATCAAACTGTCTCACACTGACACCTGGCCGTGTATGCTCACATTGCTCTCTATCAAACAGTCTCACACTGAAACCTGGCCGTGTGCCCACATTGCTCACTATCAAACTGTCTCACACTGAAACCTGGCCGTGTATGCTCACATTGCTCTCTATCAAACTGTCTCACACTGAAACCTAGCCGTGATATCTCACATTGCTCTCTATCACACTGTCTCACACTGAAACCTGGCCGTGATATCTCACATTGCTCTCTATCAAACTGTCTCACACTGAAACCTAGCCGTGATAACACACTATCAAACTGTCTCACACTGAAACCTGGCCGTGTATGCTCACATTCCTCTCTATCAAACTGTCTCACATTGAAACCTGGCCGTGTGCGCTCACATTGCTCTCTACCAAACTGTCTCACACTGAAACCTGACCGTGATATCTTACATTGTTCTATATCAAACTGTCTCACACTGAACCCTGGCCGTGTGCGCTCACATTGCTCTCTATCAAACTGTGTCACACTGAAACCTGGCCGTGTGCGCTCACATTGCTCTCTATAAAACTGTCTCACACTGAAACCTGGCCGTGTGTGCTCACATTGCTCTCTATCAAACTGTCTCACACTGAAACCTGGCCGTGATTTCTCACATTGCTCTCTATCAAACTGTCTCACAATGAAACCTGGCCGTGTGTGCTCAAATTGCTCTCTATCAAACTGTCTCACACTGAAACCTGGCCGTGTGCACTCACATTGCTCTCTATCAAACTGTCTCACACTGAAACCTGGCCGTATGTCCTCACATTGCTCTCTATCAAATTGTCTCACACTGAAACCTGGCCGTGATATCTCACATTGCTCTCTATCAAACTGTCTCACACTGAAACCTGGCCGTGTGTGCTCACATTGCTCTCTATCAAACTGTCTCACACTGAAACCCGGCCGTGTGTGCTCACATTGCTCTCTATCAAACTGTCTCACATTGCTCTCTATCAAACTGCCTCACACTGAAACCTGGCCGTGTGCGCTCACATTGCTCTCTATCAAACTGTCTCACACTGAAACCTGGCCGTGTGTGCTCACATTGCTCTCTATCAAACTGTCTCACACTGAAACCTGGCCGTGTGTGCTCACATTGCTCTCTATCAAACTGTCTCATACTGAGACCTGGCCATGTGTTCTCACATTGCTCTCTATCGAACTGTCTCACACTGAAACCTGGCCGTGTGCGTTCAAATTGCTCTCTATCAAACTGTCTCACACTGAAACCTGGCCGTGATATCTCACATTGTTCTCTATCAAACTGTCTCACACTGAAACCTGGCCGTGATAACACACTATCAAACTGTCTCACACTGAAACCTGGCCGTGTATGCTCACATTGCTCTCTATCAAACTGTCTCACACTGAAACCTGGCCGTGTGTGCCCACATTGCTCTCTATCAAACTGTCTCACACTGAAACCTGGCCGTGTATGCTCACATTGCTCTCTATCAAACTGTCTCACACTGAAACCTGGCCGTGATATCTCACATTGCTCTCTATCAAACTGTCTCACACTGAAACCTGGCCGTGATATCTCACATTGCTCTCTATCAAACTGTCTCACACTGAAACCTGGCCGTGATAACACACTATCAAACTGTCTCACACTGAAACCTGGCCGTGTATGCTCACATTGCTCTCTATCAAACTGTCTCACACTGAAACCTGGCCGTGTGCGCTCACATTGCTCTCTACCAAACTGTCTCACACTGAAACCTGGCCGTGATATCTTACATTGTTCTCTATCAAACTGTCTCACACTGAAACCTGGCCGTGTGCGCTCACATTGCTCTCTATCAAACTGTCTCACACTGAAACCTGGCCGTGTGCGCTCACATTGCTCTCTATAAAACTGTCTCACACTGAAATCTGGCCGTGTGTGCTCACATTGCTCTCTATCAAACTGTCTCACACTGACACATGGCCGTGATATCTCACATTGGTCTCTATCAAACTGTCTCACACTGAAACCTGGCCGTGTGTGCTCAAATTGCTCTCTATCAAACTGTCTCACACTGAAACCTGGCCGTGTGTGCTCAAATTGCTCTCTATCAAACTGTCTCACACTGAAACCTGGCCGTGTGTGCTCACATTGCTCTCTATCAAACTGTCTCACACTGAAACCTGGCCTTGATATCTCACATTGCTCTCTATCAAACTGTCTCACACTGATACCTGGCCGTGTGTGATCACATTGCTCTCTATCAAACTGTCTCACACTGAAACCCGGCCGTGTGTGCTCACATTGCTCTCTATCAAACTGTCTCACATTGAACTCTATCAAACTGTCTCACACTGAAACCTGGCCGTGTGCGCTCACATTGCTCTCTATCAAACTGTCTCACACTGAAACCTGGCCGTGTGTGCTCACATTGCTCTCTATCAAACTGTCTCATACTGAGACCTGGCCATGTGTTCTCACATTGCTCTCTATCAAACTGTCTCACACTGAAACCTGGCCGTGTGCACTCACATTGCTCTCTATCAAACTGTCTCACACTGAAACCTGGCCGTGTGTGCTCACATTGCTCTCTATCAAACTGTCTCACACTGAAACCTGGCCGTGATATCTCACATTACTCTCTATCAAACTGTCACACACTGAAACCTGGCCGTGATAACACACTATCAAACTGTCTCACACTGAAACCTGGCCGTGTATGCTCACATTGCTCTCTATCAAACTGTCTCACACAGAAACCTGGTCGTGATATCTCACATTGCTCTCTATCAATCTGTCTCACACTGAAACCTGGCCGTGATAACACACTATCAAACTGTCTTACACTGAAACCTGGCCGTGTATGCTCACATTGCTCTCTATCAAACTGTCTCACACTGAAACCTGGCCGTGATAACACACTATCAAACTGTCTCACACTGACACCTGGCCGTGTATGATCACATTGCTCTCTATCAAACAGTCTCACACTGAAACCTGGCCGTGTGCCCACATTACTCACTATCAAACTGTCTCACACTGAAACCTGGCCGTGTATGCTCACATTGCTCTCTATCAAACTGTCTCACACTGAAACCTGGCCGTGATATCTCACATTGCTCTCTATCACACTGTCTCACACTGAAACCTGGCCGTGATATCTCACATTGCTCTCTATCAAACTGTCTCACACTGAAACCTAGCCGTGATAACACACTATCAAACTGTCTCACACTGAAACCTGGCCGTGTATGCTCACATTCCTCTCTATCAAACTGTCTCACATTGAAACCTGGCCGTGTGCGCTCACATTGCTCTCTACCAAACTGTCTCACACTGAAACCTGACCGTGATATCTTACATTGTTCTATATCAAACTGTCTCACACTGAACCCTGGCCGTGTGCGCTCACATTGCTCTCTATCAAACTGTGTCACACTGAAACCTGGCCGTGTGCGCTCACATTGCTCTCTATAAAACTGTCTCACACTGAAACCTGGCCGTGTGTGCTCACATTGCTCTCTATCAAACTGTCTCACACTGAAACCTGGCCGTGATTTCTCACATTGCTCTCTATCAAACTGTCTCACAATGAAACCTGGCCGTGTGTGCTCAAATTGCTCTCTATCAAACTGTCTCATACTGAGACCTGGCCATGTGTTCTCACATTGCTCTCTATCGAACTGTCTCACACTGAAACCTGGCCGTGTGCGTTCAAATTGCTCTCTATCAAACTGTCTCACACTGAAACCTGGCCGTGATATCTCACATTGTTCTCTATCAAACTGTCTCACACTGAAACCTGGCCGTGATAACACACTATCAAACTGTCTCACACTGAAACCTGGCCGTGTATGCTCACATTGCTCTCTATCAAACTGTCTCACACAGAAACCTGGCCGTGATATCTCACATTGCTCTCTATCAATCTGTCTCACACTGAAACCTGGCCGTGATAACACACTATCAAACTGTCTCACACTGAAACCTGGCCGTGTATGCTCACATTGCTCTCTATCAAACTGTCTCACACTGAAACCTGGCCGTGATAACACACTATCAAACTGTCTCACACTGACACCTGGCCGTGTATGCTCACATTGCTCTCTATCAAACTGTCTCACACTGAAACCTGGCCGTGATTTCTCACATTGCTCTCTATCAAACTGTCTCACAATGAAACCTGGCCGTGTGTGCTCAAATTGCTCTCTATCAAACTGTCTCACACTGAAACCTGGCCGTGTGCGCTCACATTGCTCTCTATCAAACTGTCTCACACTGAAACCCGGCCGTGTGTGCTCACATTGCTCTCTATCAAACTGTCTCACATTGCTCTCTATCAAACTGTCTCACACTGAAACCTGGCCGTGTGCGCTCACATTGCTCTCTATCAAACTGTCTCACACTGAAACCTGGCCGTGTGTGCTCACATTGCTCTCTATCAAACTGTCTCACACTGAAACCTGGCCGTGTGTGCTCACATTGCTCTCTATCAAACTGTCTCATACTGAGACCTGGCCATGTGTTCTCACATTGCTCTCTATCGAACTGTCTCACACTGAAACCTGGCCGTGTGCGTTCAAATTGCTCTCTATCAAACTGTCTCACACTGAAACCTGGTCGTGATATCTCACATTGTTCTCTATCAAACTGTCTCACACTGAAACCTGGCCGTGATAACACACTATCAAACTGTCTCACACTGAAACCTGGCCGTGTATGCTCACATTGCTCTCTATCAAACTGTCTCACACAGAAACCTGGCCGTGATATCTCACATTGCTCTCTATCAATCTGTCTCACACTGAAACCTGGCCGTGATAACACACTATCAAACTGTCTCACACTGAAACCTGGCCGTGTATGCTCACATTGCTCTCTATCAAACTGTCTCACACTGAAACCTGGCCGTGATAACACACTATCAAACTGTCTCACACTGACACCTGGCCGTGTATGCTCACATTGCTCTCTATCAAACTGTCTCACACTGAAACCTGGCCGTGATTTCTCACATTGCTCTCTATCAAACTGTCTCACAATGAAACCTGGCCGTGTGTGCTCAAATTGCTCTCTATCAAACTGTCTCACACTGAAACCTGACCGTGTGCACTCACATTGCTCTCTATCAAACTGTCTCACACTGAAACCTGGCCGTATGTCCTCACATTGCTCTCTATCAAATTGTCTCACACTGAAACCTGGCCGTGATATCTCACATTGCTCTCTATCAAACTGTCTCACACTGAAACCTGGCCGTGTGTGCTCACATTGCTCTCTATCAAACTGTCTCACACTGAAACCCGGCCGTGTGTGCTCACATTGCTCTCTATCAAACTGTCTCACATTGCTCTCTATCAAACTGTCTCACACTGAAACCTGGCCGTGTGCGCTCACATTGCTCTCTATCAAACTGTCTCACACTGAAACCTGGCCGTGTGTGCTCACATTGCTCTCTATCAAACTGTCTCACACTGAAACCTGGCCGTGTGTGCTCACATTGCTCTCTATCAAACTGTCTCATACTGAGACCTGGCCATGTGTTCTCACATTGCTCTCTATCGAACTGTCTCACACTGAAACCTGGCCGTTTGCGTTCAAATTGCTCTCTATCAAACTGTCTCACACTGAAACCTGGCCGTGATATCTCACATTGTTCTCTATCAAACTGTCTCACACTGAAACCTGGCCGTGATAACACACTATCAAACTGTCTCACACTGAAACCTGGCCGTGTATGCTCACATTGCTCTCTATCAAACTGTCTCACACAGAAACCTGGCCGTGATATCTCACATTGCTCTCTATCAATCTGTCTCACACTGAAACCTGGCCGTGATAACACACTATCAAACTGTCTCACACTGAAACCTGGCCGTGTATGCTCACATTGCTCTCTATCAAACTGTCTCACACTGAAACCTGGCCGTGATAACACACTATCAAACTGTCTCACACTGACACCTGGCCGTGTATGCTCACATTGCTCTCTATCAATCTGTCTCACACTGAAACCTGGCCGTGTGCCCACATTGCTCACTATCAAACTGTCTCACACTGAAACCTGGCCGTGTATGCTCACATTGCTCTCTATCAAACTGTCTCACACTGAAACCTGGCCGTGATATCTTACATTGTTCTCTATCAAACTGTCTCACACTGAACCCTGGCCGTGTGCGCTAACATTGCTCTCTATCAAACTGTGTCACACTGAAACCTGGCCGTGTGCGCTCACATTGCTCTCTATAAAACTGTCTCACACTGAAACCTGGCCGTGTGTGCTCACATTGCTCTCTATCAAACTGTCTCACACTGAAACCTGGCCGTGATATCTCACATTGCTCTCTATCAAACTGTCTCACACTGAAACTTGGCCGTGTGTGCTCAAATTGCTCTCTATCAAACTGTCTCACACTGAAACCTGGCCGTGTGCACTCACATTGCTCTCTATCAAACTGTCTCACACTGAAACCTGGCCGTGTATGCTCACATTGCTCTCTATCAAACTGTCTCACACTGAAACCTGGCCGTGATATCTCACATTGCTCTCTATCACACTGTCTCACACTGAAACCTGGCCGTGATATCTCACATTGCTCTCTATCAAACTGTCTCACACTGAAACCTAGCCGTGATAACACACTATCAAACTGTCTCACACTGAAACCTGGCCGTGTATGCTCACATTCCTCTCTATCAAACTGTCTCACATTGAAACCTGGCCGTGTGCGCTCACATTGCTCTCTACCAAACTGTCTCACACTGAAACCTGACCGTGATATCTTACATTGTTCTATATCAAACTGTCTCACACTGAACCCTGGCCGTGTGCGCTCACATTGCTCTCTATCAAACTGTGTCACACTGAAACCTGGCCGTGTGCGCTCACATTGCTCTCTATAAAACTGTCTCACACTGAAACCTGGCCGTGTGTGCTCACATTGCTCTCTATCAAACTGTCTCACACTGAAACCTGGCCGTGATTTCTCACATTGCTCTCTATCAAACTGTCTCACAATGAAACCTGGCCGTGTGTGCTCAAATTGCTCTCTATCAAACTGTCTCACACTGAAACCTGGCCGTGTGCACTCACATTGCTCTCTATCAAACTGTCTCACACTGAAACCTGGCCGTATGTCCTCACATTGCTCTCTATCAAATTGTCTCACACTGAAACCTGGCCGTGATATCTCACATTGCTCTCTATCAAACTGTCTCACACTGAAACCTGGCCGTGTGTGCTCACATTGCTCTCTATCAAACTGTCTCACACTGAAACCCGGCCGTGTGTGCTCACATTGCTCTCTATCAAACTGTCTCACATTGCTCTCTATCAAACTGCCTCACACTGAAACCTGGCCGTGTGCGCTCACATTGCTCTCTATCAAACTGTCTCACACTGAAACCTGGCCGTGTGTGCTCACATTGCTCTCTATCAAACTGTCTCACACTGAAACCTGGCCGTGTGTGCTCACATTGCTCTCTATCAAACTGTCTCATACTGAGACCTGGCCATGTGTTCTCACATTGCTCTCTATCGAACTGTCTCACACTGAAACCTGGCCGTGTGCGTTCAAATTGCTCTCTATCAAACTGTCTCACACTGAAACCTGGCCGTGATATCTCACATTGTTCTCTATCAAACTGTCTCACACTGAAACCTGGCCGTGATAACACACTATCAAACTGTCTCACACTGAAACCTGGCCGTGTATGCTCACATTGCTCTCTATCAAACTGTCTCACACTGAAACCTGGCCGTGTGTGCCCACATTGCTCTCTATCAAACTGTCTCACACTGAAACCTGGCCGTGTATGCTCACATTGCTCTCTATCAAACTGTCTCACACTGAAACCTGGCCGTGATATCTCACATTGCTCTCTATCAAACTGTCTCACACTGAAACCTGGCCGTGATATCTCACATTGCTCTCTATCAAACTGTCTCACACTGAAACCTGGCCGTGATAACACACTATCAAACTGTCTCACACTGAAACCTGGCCGTGTATGCTCACATTGCTCTCTATCAAACTGTCTCACACTGAAACCTGGCCGTGTGCGCTCACATTGCTCTCTACCAAACTGTCTCACACTGAAACCTGGCCGTGATATCTTACATTGTTCTCTATCAAACTGTCTCACACTGAAACCTGGCCGTGTGCGCTCACATTGCTCTCTATCAAACTGTCTCACACTGAAACCTGGCCGTGTGCGCTCACATTGCTCTCTATAAAACTGTCTCACACTGAAATCTGGCCGTGTGTGCTCACATTGCTCTCTATCAAACTGTCTCACACTGACACATGGCCGTGATATCTCACATTGGTCTCTATCAAACTGTCTCACACTGAAACCTGGCCGTGTGTGCTCAAATTGCTCTCTATCAAACTGTCTCACACTGAAACCTGGCCGTGTGTGCTCAAATTGCTCTCTATCAAACTGTCTCACACTGAAACCTGGCCGTGTGTGCTCACATTGCTCTCTATCAAACTGTCTCACACTGAAACCTGGCCTTGATATCTCACATTGCTCTCTATCAAACTGTCTCACACTGAAACCTGGCCGTGTGTGATCACATTGCTCTCTATCAAACTGTCTCACACTGAAACCCGGCCGTGTGTGCTCACATTGCTCTCTATCAAACTGTCTAACATTGAACTCTATCAAACTGTCTCACACTGAAACCTGGCCGTGTGCGCTCACATTGCTCTCTATCAAACTGTCTCACACTGAAACCTGGCCGTGTGTGCTCACATTGCTCTCTATCAAACTGTCTCATACTGAGACCTGGCCATGTGTTCTCACATTGCTCTCTATCAAACTGTCTCACACTGAAACCTGGCCGTGTGCACTCACATTGCTCTCTATCAAACTGTCTCACACTGAAACCTGGCCGTGTGTGCTCACATTGCTCTCTATCAAACTGTCTCACACTGAAACCTGGCCGTGATATCTCACATTACTCTCTATCAAACTGTCACACACTGAAACCTGGCCGTGATAACACACTATCAAACTGTCTCACACTGAAACCTGGCCGTGTATGCTCACATTGCTCTCTATCAAACTGTCTCACACAGAAACCTGGTCGTGATATCTCACATTGCTCTCTATCAATCTGTCTCACACTGAAACCTGGCCGTGATAACACACTATCAAACTGTCTTACACTGAAACCTGGCCGTGTATGCTCACATTGCTCTCTATCAAACTGTCTCACACTGAAACCTGGCCGTGATAACACACTATCAAACTGTCTCACACTGACACCTGGCCGTGTATGATCACATTGCTCTCTATCAAACAGTCTCACAATGAAACCTGGCCGTGTGCCCACATTACTCACTATCAAACTGTCTCACACTGAAACCTGGCCGTGTATGCTCACATTGCTCTCTATCAAACTGTCTCACACTGAAACCTGGCCGTGATATCTCACATTGCTCTCTATCACACTGTCTCACACTGAAACCTGGCCGTGATATCTCACATTGCTCTCTATCAAACTGTCTCACACTGAAACCTAGCCGTGATAACACACTATCAAACTGTCTCACACTGAAACCTGGCCGTGTATGCTCACATTCCTCTCTATCAAACTGTCTCACATTGAAACCTGGCCGTGTGCGCTCACATTGCTCTCTACCAAACTGTCTCACACTGAAACCTGACCGTGATATCTTACATTGTTCTATATCAAACTGTCTCACACTGAACCCTGGCCGTGTGCGCTCACATTGCTCTCTATCAAACTGTGTCACACTGAAACCTGGCCGTGTGCGCTCACATTGCTCTCTATAAAACTGTCTCACACTGAAACCTGGCCGTGTGTGCTCACATTGCTCTCTATCAAACTGTCTCACACTGAAACCTGGCCGTGATTTCTCACATTGCTCTCTATCAAACTGTCTCACAATGAAACCTGGCCGTGTGTGCTCAAATTGCTCTCTATCAAACTGTCTCACACTGAAACCTGGCCGTGTGCACTCACATTGCTCTCTATCAAACTGTCTCACACTGAAACCTGGCCGTATGTCCTCACATTGCTCTCTATCAAATTGTCTCACACTGAAACCTGGCCGTGATATCTCACATTGCTCTCTATCAAACTGTCTCACACTGAAACCTGGCCGTGTGTGCTCACATTGCTCTCTATCAAACTGTCTCACACAGAAACCCGGCCGTGTGTGCTCACATTGCTCTCTATCAAACTGTCTCACATTGCTCTCTATCAAACTGTCTCACACTGAAACCTGGCCGTGTGTGCTCACATTGCTCTCTATCAAACTGTCTCACACTGAAACCTGGCCGTGTGTGCTCACATTGCTCTCTATCAAACTGTCTCATACTGAGACCTGGCCATGTGTTCTCACATTGCTCTCTATCGAACTGTCTCACACTGAAACCTGGCCGTGTGCGTTCAAATTGCTCTCTATCAAACTGTCTCACACTGAAACCTGGCCGTGATATCTCACATTGTTCTCTATCAAACTGTCTCACACTGAAACCTGGCCGTGATAACACACTATCAAACTGTCTCACACTGAAACCTGGCCGTGTATGCTCACATTGCTCTCTATCAAACTGTCTCACACTGAAACCTGGCCGTGTGTGCCCACATTGCTCTCTATCAAACTGTCTCACACTGAAACCTGGCCGTGTATGCTCACATTGCTCTCTATCAAACTGTCTCACACTGAAACCTGGCCGTGATATCTCACATTGCTCTCTATCAAACTGTCTCACACTGAAACCTGGCCGTGATATCTCACATTGCTCTCTATCAAACTGTCTCACACTGAAACCTGGCCGTGATAACACACTATCAAACTGTCTCACACTGAAACCTGGCCGTGTATGCTCACATTGCTCTCTATCAAACTGTCTCACACTGAAACCTGGCCGTGTGCGCTCACATTGCTCTCTACCAAACTGTCTCACACTGAAACCTGGCCGTGATATCTTACATTGTTCTCTATCAAACTGTCTCACACTGAAACCTGGCCGTGTGCGCTCACATTGCTCTCTATCAAACTGTCTCACACTGAAACCTGGCCGTGTGCGCTCACATTGCTCTCTATAAAACTGTCTCACACTGAAATCTGGCCGTGTGTGCTCACATTGCTCTCTATCAAACTGTCTCACACTGACACCTGGCCGTGATATCTCACATTGGTCTCTATCAAACTGTCTCACACTGAAACCTGGCCGTGTGTGCTCAAATTGCTCTCTATCAAACTGTCTCACACTGAAACCTGGCCGTGTGTGCTCAAATTGCTCTCTATCAAACTGTCTCACACTGAAACCTGGCCGTGTGTGCTCACATTGCTCTCTATACAACTGTCTCACACTGAAACCTGGCCTTGATATCTCACATTGCTCTCTATCAAACTGTCTCACACTGAAACCTGGCCGTGTGTGATCACATTGCTCTCTATCAAACTGTCTCACACTGAAACCCGGCCGTGTGTGCTCACATTGCTCTCTATCAAACTGTCTCACATTGAACTCTATCAAACTGTCTCACACTGAAACCTGGCCGTGTGCGCTCACATTGCTCTCTATCAAACTGTCTCACACTGAAACCTGGCCGTGTGTGCTCACATTGCTCTCTATCAAACTGTCTCATACTGAGACCTGGCCATGTGTTCTCACATTGCTCTCTATCAAACTGTCTCACACTGAAACCTGGCCGTGTGTGCTCACATTGCTCTCTATCAAACTGTCTCACACTGAAACCTGGCCGTGATATCTCACATTACTCTCTATCAAACTGTCACACACTGAAACCTGGCCGTGATAACACACTATCAAACTGTCTCACACTGAAACCTGGCCGTGTATGCTCACATTGCTCTCTATCAAACTGTCTCACACAGAAACCTGGTCGTGATATCTCACATTGCTCTCTATCAATCTGTCTCACACTGAAACCTGGCCGTGATAACACACTATCAAACTGTCTTACACTGAAACCTGGCCGTGTATGCTCACATTGCTCTCTATCAAACTGTCTCACACTGAAACCTGGCCGTGATAACACACTATCAAACTGTCTCACACTGACACCTGGCCGTGTATGCTCACATTGCTCTCTATCAAACAGTCTCACACTGAAACCTGGCCGTGTGCCCACATTGCTCACTATCAAACTGTCTCACACTGAAACCTGGCCGTGTATGCTCACATTGCTCTCTATCAAACTGTCTCACACTGAAACCTGGCCGTGATATCTCACATTGCTCTCTATCACACTGTCTCACACTGAAACCTGGCCGTGATATCTCACATTGCTCTCTATCAAACTGTCTCACACTGAAACCTAGCCGTGATAACACACTATCAAACTGTCTCACACTGAAACCTGGCCGTGTATGCTCACATTCCTCTCTATCAAACTGTCTCACATTGAAACCTGGCCGTGTGCGCTCACATTGCTCTCTACCAAACTGTCTCACACTGAAACCTGACCGTGATATCTTACATTGTTCTATATCAAACTGTCTCACACTGAACCCTGGCCGTGTGCGCTCACATTGCTCTCTATCAAACTGTGTCACACTGAAACCTGGCCGTGTGCGCTCACATTGCTCTCTATAAAACTGTCTCACACTGAAACCTGGCCGTGTGTGCTCACATTGCTCTCTATCAAACTGTCTCACACTGAAACCTGGCCGTGATTTCTCACATTGCTCTCTATCAAACTGTCTCACAATGAAACCTGGCCGTGTGTGCTCAAATTGCTCTCTATCAAACTGTCTCACACTGAAACCTGGCCGTGTGCACTCACATTGCTCTCTATCAAACTGTCTCACACTGAAACCTGGCCGTATGTCCTCACATTGCTCTCTATCAAATTGTCTCACACTGAAACCTGGCCGTGATATCTCACATTGCTCTCTATCAAACTGCCTCACACTGAAACCTGGCCGTGTGTGCTCACATTGCTCTCTATCAAACTGTCTCACACTGAAACCCGGCCGTGTGTGCTCACATTGCTCTCTATCAAACTGTCTCACATTGCTCTCTATCAAACTGTCTCACACTGAAACCTGGCCGTGTGCGCTCACATTGCTCTCTATCAAACTGTCTCACACTGAAACCTGGCCGTGTGTGCTCACATTGCTCTCTATCAAACTGTCTCACACTGAAACCTGGCCGTGTGTGCTCACATTGCTCTCTATCAAACTGTCTCATACTGAGACCTGGCCATGTGTTCTCACATTGCTCTCTATCGAACTGTCTCACACTGAAACCTGGCCGTGTGCGTTCAAATTGCTCTCTATCAAACTGTCTCACACTGAAACCTGGCCGTGATATCTCACATTGTTCTCTATCAAACTGTCTCACACTGAAACCTGGCCGTGATAACACACTATCAAACTGTCTCACACTGAAACCTGGCCGTGTATGCTCACATTGCTCTCTATCAAACTGTCTCACACTGAAACCTGGCCGTGTGTGCCCACATTGCTCTCTATCAAACTGTCTCACACTGAAACCTGGCCGTGTATGCTCACATTGCTCTCTATCAAACTGTCTCACACTGAAACCTGGCCGTGATATCTCACATTGCTCTCTATCAAACTGTCTCACACTGAAACCTGGCCGTGATATCTCACATTGCTCTCTATCAAACTGTCTCACACTGAAACCTGGCCGTGATAACACACTATCAAACTGTCTCACACTGAAACCTGGCCGTGTATGCTCACATTGCTCTCTATCAAACTGTCTCACACTGAAACCTGGCCGTGTGCGCTCACATTGCTCTCTACCAAACTGTCTCACACTGAAACCTGGCCGTGATATCTTACATTGTTCTCTATCAAACTGTCTCACACTGAAACCTGGCCGTGTGCGCTCACATTGCTCTCTATCAAACTGTCTCACACTGAAACCTGGCCGTGTGCGCTCACATTGCTCTCTATAAAACTGTCTCACACTGAAATCTGGCCGTGTGTGCTCACATTGCTCTCTATCAAACTGTCTCACACTGACACCTGGCCGTGATATCTCACATTGGTCTCTATCAAACTGTCTCACACTGAAACCTGGCCGTGTGTGCTCAAATTGCTCTCTATCAAACTGTCTCACACTGAAACCTGGCCGTGTGTGCTCAAATTGCTCTCTATCAAACTGTCTCACACTGAAACCTGGCCGTGTGTGCTCACATTGCTCTCTATCAAACTGTCTCACACTGAAACCTGGCCTTGATATCTCACATTGCTCTCTATCAAACTGTCTCACACTGAAACCTGGCCGTGTGTGATCACATTGCTCTCTATCAAACTGTCTCACACTGAAACCCGGCCGTGTGTGCTCACATTGCTCTCTATCAAACTGTCTCACATTGAACTCTATCAAACTGTCTCACACTGAAACCTGGCCGTGTGCGCTCACATTGCTCTCTATCAAACTGTCTCACACTGAAACCTGGCCGTGTGTGCTCACATTGCTCTCTATCAAACTGTCTCATACTGAGACCTGGCCATGTGTTCTCACATTGCTCTCTATCGAACTGTCTCACACTGAAACCTGGCCGTGTGCGTTCAAATTGCTCTCTATCAAACTGTCTCACACTGAAACCTGGCCGTGATATCTCACATTGTTCTCTATCAAACTGTCTCACACTGAAACCTGGCCGTGATAACACACTATCAAACTGTCTCACACTGAAACCTGGCCGTGTATGCTCACATTGCTCTCTATCACACTGTCTCACACTGAAACCTGGCCGTGTGTGCCCACATTGCTCTCTATCAAACTGTCTCACACTGAAACCTGGCCGTGTATGCTCACATTGCTCTCTATCAAACTGTCTCACACTGAAACCTGGCCGTAATATCTCACATTGCTCTCTATCAAACTGTCTCACACTGAAACCTGGCCGTGATATCTCACATTGCTCTCTATCAAACTGTCTCACACTGAAACCTGGCCGTGATAACACACTATCAAACTGTCTCACACTGAAACCTGGCCGTGTATGCTCACATTGCTCTCTATCAAACTGTCTCACACTGACACCTGGCCGTGTGCGCTCACATTGCTCTATACCAAACTGTCTCACACTGAAACCTGGCCGTGATATCTTACATTGTTCTCTATCAAACTGTCTCACACTGAAACCTGGCCGTGTGCGCTCACATTGCTCTCTATCAAACTGTCTCACACTGAAAACTGGCCGTGTGCGCTCACATTGCTCTCTATAAAACTGTCTCACACTGAAACCTGGCCGTGTGCGCTCACATTGCTCTCTATCAAACTGTCTCACACTGACACCTGGCCGTGATATCTCACATTGCTCTCTATCAAACTGTCTCACACTGAAACCTGGCCGTGTGTGCTCAAATTGCTCTCTATCAAACTGTCTCACACTGAAACCTGGCCGTGATATCTCACATTGCTCTCTATCAAACTGTCTCACATTGAAACCTGGCCGTGATATCTCACATTGCTCTCTATCAAACTGTCTCACACTGAAACCTGGCCGTGTACGCTCACATTGCTCTCTATCAAGCTGTCTCACACTGAAACCTGGCCGTGTGTGCGCTCACATTGCTCTCTATCAAATTGTCTCACACTGAAACCTGGCCGTGTGTGCGCTCACATTGCTCTCTATCAAACTGTCTAACACATAAACCTGGCCGTGATATCTCACATTGTTCTCTATCAAACTGTCTCACACTGAAACCTGGCCGTGATAACACACTATCAAACTGTCTCACACTGAAACCTGGCCGTGTATGCTCACATTGCTCTCTATCAAACTGTCTCACACTGAAACCTGGCCGTGTGTGCCCACATTGCTCTCTATCAAACTGTCTCACACTGAAACCTGGCCGTGTATGCTCACATTGCTCTCTATCAAACTGTCTCACACTGAAACCTGGCCGTGATATCTCACATTGCTCTCTATAAAACTGTCTCACACTGAAACCTGGCCGTGATATCTCACATTGCTCTCTATCAAACTGTCTCACACTGAAACCTGGCCCTGATAACACACTATCAAACTGTCTCACACTGAAACCTGGCCGTGTATGCTCACATTGCTCTCTATCAAACTGTCTCACACTGAAACCTGTCAGTGTGCGCTCACATTGCTCTCTACCAAACTGTCTCACACTGAAACCTGGCCGTGATATCTTACATTGTTCTCTATCAAACTGTCTCACACTGAAACCTGGCCGTGTGCGCTCAAATTGCTCTCTATCAAACTGTCTCACACTGAAACCTGGCCGTGTGCGCTCACATTGCTCTCTATAAAACTGTCTCACACTGAAACCTGGCCGTGTGTGCTCACATTGCTCTCTATCAAACTGTCTCACACTGAAACCTGGCCGTGATATCTCACATTGCTCTCTATCAAATTGTCTCACACTGAAACCTGGCCGTGTGTGCGCTCACATTGCTCTCTATCAAACTGTCTCACACATAAACCTGGCCGTGTGTGCTCACGTTGCTCTCTATCAAACTGTCTCACACAAACACCTGGCCGAGATATCTCACATTGCTCTCTATCAAACTGTCTCACACATACACCTGGCCGTGATATCTCACATTGCTCTCTATCAAACTGTCTCACACTGAATCCTGGCCGTGTGCACTCACATTGCTCACTATCAAACTGTCTCACACTGAAACCTGGCCGTGTGTGCTCACATTGCTCTCTATCAAACTGTCTCACACTGAAACCTGGCAGTGTGCTCTCACATTGCTCTCTATCAATCTATCTCACACTGAAACCTGGCAGTGATATCTCACATTGCTCTCTATCAAACTGTCTCACACTGAAACCTGGCCGTGTGCACTCACATTGCTCTCTATCAAACTGTCTCACAATGAAACCTGGCCGTGTGTGCTCACATTGCTCTCTATCAAACTGTCTCACATTGCTCTCTATCAAACTGTCTCACACTGAAACCTGGCCGTGTGCGCTCACATTGCTCTCTATCAAACTGTCTCACACTGAAACCTGGCCGTGTGTTCTCACATTGCTCTCTATCAAACTGTCTCACACTGAAACCTGGCCGTATCTGCTCACATTGCTCTCTATCAAACTGTCTCACACTGAGACCTGGCCATGTGTTCTCACATTGCTCTCTATCGAACTGTCTCACACTGAAACCTGGCCGTGTGCGTTCAAATTGCTCTCTATCAAACTGTCTCACACTGAAACCTGGTCGTGATATCTCACATTGTTCTCTATCAAACTGTCTCACACTGAAACCTGGCCGTGATAACACACTATCAAACTGTCTCACACTGAAACCTGGCCGTGTATGCTCACATTGCTCCCTATCAAACTGTCTCACACTGAAACCTGGCCGTGTGTGCCCACATTGCTCTCTATCAAACTGTCTCACACTGAAACCTGGCCGTGTATGCTCACATTGCTCTCTATCAAACTGTCTCACACTGAAACCTGGCCGTGATATCTCACATTGCTCTCTATCAAACTGTCTCACACTGAAACCTGGCCGTGATATCTCACATTGCTCTCTATCAAACTGTCTCACACTGAAACCTGGCCCTGATAACACACTATCAAACTGTCTCACACTGAAACCTGGCCGTGTATGCTCACATTGCTCTCTATCAAACTGTCTCACACTGAAACCTGTCCGTGTGCGCTCACATTGCTCTCTACCAAACTGTCTCACACTGAAACCTGGCCGTGATATCTTACATTGTTCTCTATCAAACTGTCTCACACTGAAACCTGGCCGTGTGCGCTCACATTGCTCTCTATCAAACTGTCTCACACTGAAACCTGGCCGTGTGTGCTCACATTGCTCTCTATCAAACTGTTACACACTTAAACCTGGCCGTGATATCTCACATTGCTCTCTATCAAACTGTCTCACACTGAAACCTGGCCGTGTGTGCTCAAATTGCTCTCTATCAAACTGTCTCACACTGAAACCTGGCCGTGATATCTCACATTGCTCTCTATCAAACTGTCTCACACTGAAACCTGGCCGTGTGTGCTCACATTGCTCTCTATCAAACTGTCTCACACTGAAACCTGGCCGTGATATCTCACATTGCTCTCTATCAAACTGTCTCACACTGAAACCTGGCCGTGATATCTCACACTGCTCTCTATCAAACTGTCTCACACTGAAACCTGGCCGTGATATCTCACATTGCTCTCTATCAAACTGTCTCACATTGAAACCTGGCCGTGTGTGCTCACATTGCTCTCTATCAAACGATCTCACACTGAAACCTGGCCGTGATATCTCACATTGCTCTCTATCAAACTGTCTCACATTGAAACCTGGCCGTGTGTGCTCACATTGCTCTCTATCAAACGATCTCACACTGAAACCTGGCCGTGATATCTCACATTGCTCTCTATCAAACTGTCTCACACTGAAACCTGGCCGTGATATCTCACATTGCTCTCTATCAAACTGTCTCACACTGAAACCTGGCCGTGATATCTCACATTGCTCTCTATCAAACTGTCTCACACTGAAACCTGGCCGTGTACGCTCACATTGCTCTCTATCAAACTGTCTCACACTGAAACCTGGCCGTGTGTGCGCTCACATTGCTCTCTATCAAATTGTCTCACACTGAAACCTGGCCGTGTGTGCGCTCACATAGCTCTCTATCAAACTGTCTCACACATAAACCTGGCCGTGTGTGCTCACATTGCTCTCTATCAAACTGTCTCACACATAAACCTGGCCGTGATATCTCACATTGCTCTCTATCAAACTGTCTCACACATAAACCTGGCCGTGATATCTCACATTGCTCTTTATCAAACTTTCTCACACTGAAACCTGGCCGTGTGCACTCACATTGCTCACTATCAAACTGTCTCACACTGAAACCTGGCCGTGTGTGCTCACATTGCTCTCTATCAAACTGTCTCACACTGAAACCTGGCAGTGTGCTCTCACATTGCTCTCTATCAATCTATCTCACACTGAAACCTGGCAGTGATATCTCACATTGCTCTCTATCAAACTGTCTCACACTGAAACCTGGCCGTGTGCACTCACATTGCTCTCTATCAAACTGTCTCACAATGAAACCTGGCCGTGTGTGCTCACATTGCTCTCTATCAAACTGTCTCACATTGCTCTCTATCAAACTGTCTCACACTGAAACCTGGCCGTGTTCGCTCACATTGCTCTCTATCAAACTGTCTCACACTGAAACCTGGCCGTGATATCTCACATTGCTCTCTATCAAACTGTCTCACACTGAAACCTGGCCGTGTGTGCTCACATTGCTCTCTATCAAACTGTCTCACACTGAAACCTGGCCGTGATATCTCACATTGCTCTCTATCAAACTGTCTCACACTGAAACCTGGCCGTGATATCTCACACTGCTCTCTATCAAACTGTCTCACACTGAAACCTGGCCGTGATATCTCACGTTGCTCTCTATCAAACTGTCTCACATTGAAACCTGGCCGTGTGTGCTCACATTGCTCTCTATCAAACGATCTCACACTGAAACCTGGCCGTGATATCTCACATTGCTCTCTATCAAACTGTCTCACATTGAAACCTGGCCGTGTGTGCTCACATTGCTCTCTATCAAACGATCTCACACTGAAACCTGGCCGTGATATCTCACATTGCTCTCTATCAAACTGTCTCACACTGAAACCTGGCCGTGATATCTCACATTGCTCTCTATCAAACTGTCTCACACTGAAACCTGGCCGTGATATCTCACAATGCTCTCTATCAAACTGTCTCACACTGAAACCTGGCCGTGTACGCTCACATTGCTCTCTATCAAACTGTCTCACACTGAAACCTGGCCGTGTGTGCGCTCACATTGCTCTCTATCAAATTGTCTCACACTGAAACCTGGCCGTGTGTGCGCTCACATAGCTCTCTATCAAACTGTCTCACACATAAACCTGGCCGTGTGTGCTCACATTGCTCTCTATCAAACTGTCTCACACATAAACCTGGCCGTGATATCTCACATTGCTCTCTATCAAACTGTCTCACACATAAACCTGGCCGTGATATCTCACATTGCTCTTTATCAAACTTTCTCACACTGAAACCTGGCCGTGTGCACTCACATTGCTCACTATCAAACTGTCTCACACTGAAACCTGGCCGTGTGTGCTCACATTGCTCTCTATCAAACTGTCTCACACTGAAACCTGGCAGTGTGCTCTCACATTGCTCTCTATCAATCTATCTCACACTGAAACCTGGCAGTGATATCTCACATTGCTCTCTATCAAACTGTCTCACACTGAAACCTGGCCGTGTGCACTCACATTGCTCTCTATCAAACTGTCTCACAATGAAACCTGGCCGTGTGTGCTCACATTGCTCTCTATCAAACTGTCTCACATTGCTCTCTATCAAACTGTCTCACACTGAAACCTGGCCGTGTGCGCTCACATTGCTCTCTATCAAACTGTCTCACACTGAAACCTGGCCGTGTGTTCTCACATTGCTCTCTATCAAACTGTCTCACACTGAAACCTGGCCGTGATATCTCACATTGCTCTCTATCAAACTGTCTCACACTGAAACCTGGCCGTGATATCTCACATTGCTCTCTATCAAACTGTCTCACACTGAAACCTGGCCCTGATAACACACTATCAAACTGTCTCACACTGAAACCTGGCCGTGTATGCTCACATTGCTCTCTATCAAACTGTCTCACACTGAAACCTGTCCGTGTGCGCTCACATTGCTCTCTACCAAACTGTCTCACACTGAAACCTGGCCGTGATATCTTACATTGTTCTCTATCAAACTGTCTCACACTGAAACCTGGCCGTGTGCGCTCACATTGCTCTCTATCAAACTGTCTCACACTGAAACCTGGCCGTGTGTGCTCACATTGCTCTCTATCAAACTGTTACACACTTAAACCTGGCCGTGATATCTCACATTGCTCTCTATCAAACTGTCTCACACTGAAACCTGGCCGTGTGTGCTCAAATTGCTCTCTATCAAACTGTCTCACACTGAAACCTGGCCGTGATATCTCACATTGCTCTCTATCAAACTGTCTCACACTGAAACCTGGCCGTGTGTGCTCACATTGCTCTCTATCAAACTGTCTCACACTGAAACCTGGCCGTGATATCTCACATTGCTCTCTATCAAACTGTCTCACACTGAAACCTGGCCGTGATATCTCACACTGCTCTCTATCAAACTGTCTCACACTGAAACCTGGCCGTGATATCTCACATTGCTCTCTATCAAACTGTCTCACATTGAAACCTGGCCGTGTGTGCTCACATTGCTCTCTATCAAACGATCTCACACTGAAACCTGGCCGTGATATCTCACATTGCTCTCTATCAAACTGTCTCACATTGAAACCTGGCCGTGTGTGCTCACATTGCTCTCTATCAAACGATCTCACACTGAAACCTGGCCGTGATATCTCACATTGCTCTCTATCAAACTGTCTCACACTGAAACCTGGCCGTGATATCTCACATTGCTCTCTATCAAACTGTCTCACACTGAAACCTGGCCGTGATATCTCACATTGCTCTCTATCAAACTGTCTCACACTGAAACCTGGCCGTGTACGCTCACATTGCTCTCTATCAAACTGTCTCACACTGAAACCTGGCCGTGTGTGCGCTCACATTGCTCTCTATCAAATTGTCTCACACTGAAACCTGGCCGTGTGTGCGCTCACATAGCTCTCTATCAAACTGTCTCACACATAAACCTGGCCGTGTGTGCTCACATTGCTCTCTATCAAACTGTCTCACACATAAACCTGGCCGTGATATCTCACATTGCTCTCTATCAAACTGTCTCACACATAAACCTGGCCGTGATATCTCACATTGCTCTTTATCAAACTTTCTCACACTGAAACCTGGCCGTGTGCACTCACATTGCTCACTATCAAACTGTCTCACACTGAAACCTGGCCGTGTGTGCTCACATTGCTCTCTATCAAACTGTCTCACACTGAAACCTGGCAGTGTGCTCTCACATTGCTCTCTATCAATCTATCTCACACTGAAACCTGGCAGTGATATCTCACATTGCTCTCTATCAAACTGTCTCACACTGAAACCTGGCCGTGTGCACTCACATTGCTCTCTATCAAACTGTCTCACAATGAAACCTGGCCGTGTGTGCTCACATTGCTCTCTATCAAACTGTCTCACATTGCTCTCTATCAAACTGTCTCACACTGAAACCTGGCCGTGTTCGCTCACATTGCTCTCTATCAAACTGTCTCACACTGAAACCTGGCCGTGATATCTCACATTGCTCTCTATCAAACTGTCTCACACTGAAACCTGGCCGTGTGTGCTCACATTGCTCTCTATCAAACTGTCTCACACTGAAACCTGGCCGTGATATCTCACATTGCTCTCTATCAAACTGTCTCACACTGAAACCTGGCCGTGATATCTCACACTGCTCTCTATCAAACTGTCTCACACTGAAACCTGGCCGTGATATCTCACGTTGCTCTCTATCAAACTGTCTCACATTGAAACCTGGCCGTGTGTGCTCACATTGCTCTCTATCAAACGATCTCACACTGAAACCTGGCCGTGATATCTCACATTGCTCTCTATCAAACTGTCTCACATTGAAACCTGGCCGTGTGTGCTCACATTGCTCTCTATCAAACGATCTCACACTGAAACCTGGCCGTGATATCTCACATTGCTCTCTATCAAACTGTCTCACACTGAAACCTGGCCGTGATATCTCACATTGCTCTCTATCAAACTGTCTCACACTGAAACCTGGCCGTGATATCTCACAATGCTCTCTATCAAACTGTCTCACACTGAAACCTGGCCGTGTACGCTCACATTGCTCTCTATCAAACTGTCTCACACTGAAACCTGGCCGTGTGTGCGCTCACATTGCTCTCTATCAAATTGTCTCACACTGAAACCTGGCCGTGTGTGCGCTCACATAGCTCTCTATCAAACTGTCTCACACATAAACCTGGCCGTGTGTGCTCACATTGCTCTCTATCAAACTGTCTCACACATAAACCTGGCCGTGATATCTCACATTGCTCTCTATCAAACTGTCTCACACATAAACCTGGCCGTGATATCTCACATTGCTCTTTATCAAACTTTCTCACACTGAAACCTGGCCGTGTGCACTCACATTGCTCACTATCAAACTGTCTCACACTGAAACCTGGCCGTGTGTGCTCACATTGCTCTCTATCAAACTGTCTCACACTGAAACCTGGCAGTGTGCTCTCACATTGCTCTCTATCAATCTATCTCACACTGAAACCTGGCAGTGATATCTCACATTGCTCTCTATCAAACTGTCTCACACTGAAACCTGGCCGTGTGCACTCACATTGCTCTCTATCAAACTGTCTCACAATGAAACCTGGCCGTGTGTGCTCACATTGCTCTCTATCAAACTGTCTCACATTGCTCTCTATCAAACTGTCTCACACTGAAACCTGGCCGTGTGCGCTCACATTGCTCTCTATCAAACTGTCTCACACTGAAACCTGGCCGTGTGTTCTCACATTGCTCTCTATCAAACTGTCTCACACTGAAACCTGGCCGTATCTGCTCACATTGCTCTCTATCAAACTGTCTCACACTGAGACCTGGCCATGTGTTCTCACATTGCTCTCTATCGAACTGTCTCACACTGAAACCTGGCCGTGTGCGTTCAAATTGCTCTCTATCAAACTGTCTCACACTGAAACCGGGTCGTGATATCTCACATTGTTCTCTATCAAACTGTCTCACACTGAAACCTGGCCGTGATAACACACTATCAAACTGTCTCACACTGAAACCTGGCCGTGTATGCTCACATTGCTCTCTATCAAACTGTCTCACACTGAAACCTGGCCGTGTGTGCCCACATTGCTCTCTATCAAACTGTCTCACACTGAAACCTGGCCGTGTATGCTCACATTGCTCTCTATCAAACTGTCTCACACTGAAACCTAGCCGTGATATCTCACATTGCTCTCTATCAAACTGTCTCACACTGAAACCTGGCCGTGATATCTCACATTGCTCTCTATCAAACTGTCTCACACTGAAACCTGGCCCTGATAACACACTATCAAACTGTCTCACACTGAAACCTGGCCGTGTATGCTCACATTGCTCTCTATCAAACTGTCTCACACTGAAACCTGTCCGTGTGCGCTCACATTGCTCTCTACCAAACTGTCTCACACTGAAACCTGGCCGTGATATCTTACATTGTTCTCTATCAAACTGTCTCACACTGAAACCTGGCCGTGTGCGCTCACATTGCTCTCTATCAAACTGTCTCACACTGAAACCTGGCCGTGTGTGCTCACATTGCTCTCTATCAAACTGTTACACACTGAAACCTGGCCGTGATATCTCACATTGCTCTCTATCAAACTGTCTCACACTGAAACCTGGCCGTGTGTGCTCAAATTGCTCTCTATCAAACTGTCTCACACTGAAACCTGGCCGTGATATCTCACATTGCTCTCTATCAAACTGTCTCACACTGAAACCTGGCCCTGATAACACACTATCAAACTGTCTCACGCTGAAACCTGGCCGTGATATCTCACATTGCTCTCTATCAAACTGTCTCACACTGAAACCTGGCCGTGATATCTCACACTGCTCTCTATCAAACTGTCTCACACTGAAACCTGGCCGTGATATCTCACATTGCTCTCTATCAAACTGTCTCACATTGAAACCTGGCCGTGTGTGCTCACATTGCTCTCTATCAAACGATCTCACACTGAAACCTGGCCGTGATATCTCACATTGCTCTCTATCAAACTGTCTCACACTGAAACCTGGCCGTGATATCTCACATTGCTCTCTATCAAACTGTCTCACACTGAAACCTGGCCGTGATATCTCACATTGCTCTCTATCAAACTGTCTCACACTGAAACCTGGCCGTGGACGCTCACATTGCTCTCTATCAAACTGTCTCACACTGAAACCTGGCCGTGTGTGCGCTCACATTGCTCTCTATCAAATTGTCTCACACTGAAACCTGGCCGTGTGTGCGCTCACATAGCTCTCTATCAAACTGTCTCACACATAAACCTGGCCGTGTGTGCTCACATTGCTCTCTATCAAACTGTCTCACACATAAACCTGGCCGTGATATCTCACATTGCTCTCTATCAAACTGTCTCACACATAAACCTGGCCGTGATATCTTACATTGCTCTTTATCAAACTTTCTCACACTGAAACCTGGCCGTGTGCACTCACATTGCTCACTATCAATCTGTCTCACACTGACACCTGGCCGTGTGTGCTCACATTGCTCTCTATCAAACTGTCTCACACTGAAACCTGGCCGTGTGCACTCACATTGCTCTCTATCAAACTGTCTCACACTGAAACCTGGCCGTGTGTGCTCACATTGCTCTCTATCAAACTGTCTCACACTGAAACCCGGCTGTGTGTGCTCACATTGCTCTCTATCAAACTGTCTCACATTGCTCTCTATCAAACTGTCTCACACTGAAACCTGGCCGTGTGCGCTCACATTGCTCTCTATCAAACTGTCTCACACTGAAACCTGGCCGTGTGTGCTCACATTGCTCTCTATAAAACTGTCTCATACTGAAACCTGGCCGTGATATCTCACATTGCTCTCTATCAAACTGTCTCACACATAAACCTGGCCGTGATATCTTACATTGCTCTTTATCAAACTTTCTCACACTGAAACCTGGCCGTGTGCACTCACATTGCTCACTATCAATCTGTCTCACACTGACACCTGGCCGTGTGTGCTCACATTGCTCTCTATCAAACTGTCTCATACTGAAACCTGGCCGTGTGCACTCACATTGCTCTCTATCAAACTGTCTCACACTGAAACCTGGCCGTGTGTGCTCACATTGCTCTCTATCAAACTGTCTCACACTGAAACCCGGCTGTGTGTGCTCACATTGCTCTCTATCAAACTGTCTCACATTGCTCTCTATCAAACTGTCTCACACTGAAACCTGGCCGTGTGCGCTCACATTGCTCTCTATCAAACTGTCTCACACTGAAACCTGGCCGTGTGTGCTCACATTGCTCTCTATCAAACTGTCTCATACTGAAACCTGGCCGTGTGCACTCACATTGCTCTCTATCAAACTGTCTCACACTGAAACCTGGCCGTGTGTGCTCACATTGCTCTCTATCAAACTGTCTCACACTGAAACCCGGCTGTGTGTGCTCACATTGCTCTCTATCAAACTGTCTCACATTGCTCTCTATCAAACTGTCTCACACTGAAACCTGGCCGTGTGCGCTCACATTGCTCTCTATCAAACTGTCTCACACTGAAACCTGGCCGTGTGTGCTCACATTGCTCTCTATAAAACTGTCTCATACTGAAACCTGGCCGTGTGCACTCACATTGCTCTCTATCAAACTGTCTCACACTGAAACCTGGCCGTGTGTGCTCACATTGCTCTCTATCAAACTGTCTCACACTGAAACCCGGCTGTGTGTGCTCACATTGCTCTCTATCAAACTGTCTCACATTGCTCTCTATCAAACTGTCTCACACTGAAACCTGGCCGTGTGCGCTCACATTGCTCTCTATCAAACTGTCTCACACTGAAACCTGGCCGTGTGTGCTCACATTGCTCTCTATAAAACTGTCTCACACTGAAACCTGGCCGTGTGTGCTCACATTGCTCTCTATCAAACTGTCTCACACTGAGACCTGGCCATGTGTTCTCACATTGCTCTCTATCGAACTGCCTCACACTGAAACCTGGCCGTGTGCGTTCAAATTGCTCTCTATCAAACTGTCTCACACTGAAACCTGACCGTGTATGCTCACATTGCTCTCTATCAAACTGTCTCACACTGAAACCTGACCGTGTATGCTCACATTGATCTCTATCAAACTGTCTCACAATGAAACCTGACCGTGTATGCTCACATTGCTCTCTATCAAACTGTCTCACATTGCTCTCTATCAAACTGTCTCACACATAAACCTGGCCGAGAGCGCTCACATTGCTCTCTATCAAACTGTCTCAAACAGACACCTGACCGTGTGTGCTCACATTGATCTCTGTCAAACTGTCTCATACAGAAACCTGGCCGTGTGTGCTCACATTGCTCTCTATCAAACTGTCTCATACAGAAACCTGGCGGTGTATGCTCACATTGATCTCTATCAAACTGTCTCACAATGAAACCTGACTGTGATATCTCACATTGCTCTCTATCAAACTGTTTCACACTGAAACCTGGCCGTGTGTGCTCACATTGCTCTCTATCAAACTGACTCACACATAAACCTGGCCGTGTGTGCTCACATTGCTCTCTATCAAACTGTCTCACACATAAACCTGGCCGTGATATGTCACATTGCTCTCTATCAAACTGTCTCACACATAAACCTGGCCGTGATATCTCACATTGCTCTCTATCAAACTGTCTCACACTGAAACCTGGCCGTGTGCACTCACATTGCTCACTATCAAACTGTCTCACACTGAAACCTGGCCGTGTGTGCTCACATTGCTCTCTATCAAACTGTCTCACACTGAAACCTGGCAGTGTGCTCTCACATTGCTCTCTATCAAACTATCTCACACTGAAACCTGGCCGTGATATCTCACATTGTTCTCTATCAAACTTTCTCACACTGAAACCTGACCGTGTATGCTCACATTGCTCTCTATCAAACTGTCTCACACTGAAACCTGACCGTGTATGCTCACATTGATCTCTATCAAACTGTCTCACAATGAAACCTGACCGTGTATGCTCACATTGCTCTCTATCAAACTGTCTCACATTGCTCTCTATCAAACTGTCTCACACATAAACCTGGCCGAGAGCGCTCTCATTGCTCTCTATCAAACTGTCTCACACAGACACCTGACCGTGTGTGCTCACATTGATCTCTGTCAAACTGTCTCATACAGAAACCTGGCCGTGTATGCTCACATTGCTCTCTATCAAACTGTCTCATACAGAAACCTGGCGGTGTATGCTCACATTGATCTCTATCAAACTGTCTCACAATGAAACCTGACCGTGATATCTCACATTGCTCTCTATCAAACTGTCTCACACTGAAACCTGGCCGTGTGTGCTCACATTGCTCTCTATCAAACTGACTCACACATAAACCTGGCCGTGTGTGCTCACATTGCTCTCCATCAAACTGTCTCACACATAAACCTGGCCGTGATATCTCACATTGCTCTCTATCAAACTGTCTCACACATAAACCTGGCCGTGATATCTCACATTGCTCTCTATCAAACTGTCTCACACTGAAACCTGGCCGTGTGCACTCACATTGCTCACTATCAAACTGTCTCACACTGAAACCCGGCTGTGTGTGCTCACATTGCTCTCTATCAAACTGTCTCACATTGCTCTCTATCAAACTGTCTCACACTGAAACCTGGCCGTGTGCGCTCACATTGCTCTCTATCAAACTGTCTCACACTGAAACCTGGCCGTGTGTGCTCACATTGCTCTCTATCAAACTGTCTCATACTGAAACCTGGCCGTGTGCACTCACATTGCTCTCTATCAAACTGTCTCACACTGAAACCTGGCCGTGTGTGCTCACATTGCTCTCTATCAAACTGTCTCACACTGAAACCCGGCTGTGTGTGCTCACATTGCTCTCTATCAAACTGTCTCACATTGCTCTCTATCAAACTGTCTCACACTGAAACCTGGCCGTGTGCGCTCACATTGCTCTCTATCAAACTGTCTCACACTGAAACCTGGCCGTGTGTGCTCACATTGCTCTCTATAAAACTGTCTCATACTGAAACCTGGCCGTGTGCACTCACATTGCTCTCTATCAAACTGTCTCACACTGAAACCTGGCCGTGTGTGCTCACATTGCTCTCTATCAAACTGTCTCACACTGAAACCCGGCTGTGTGTGCTCACATTGCTCTCTATCAAACTGTCTCACATTGCTCTCTATCAAACTGTCTCACACTGAAACCTGGCCGTGTGCGCTCACATTGCTCTCTATCAAACTGTCTCACACTGAAACCTGGCCGTGTGTGCTCACATTGCTCTCTATAAAACTGTCTCACACTGAAACCTGGCCGTGTGTGCTCACATTGCTCTCTATCAAACTGTCTCACACTGAGACCTGGCCATGTGTTCTCACATTGCTCTCTATCGAACTGCCTCACACTGAAACCTGGCCGTGTGCGTTCAAATTGCTCTCTATCAAACTGTCTCACACTGAAACCTGACCGTGTATGCTCACATTGCTCTCTATCAAACTGTCTCACACTGAAACCTGACCGTGTATGCTCACATTGATCTCTATCAAACTGTCTCACAATGAAACCTGACCGTGTATGCTCACATTGCTCTCTATCAAACTGTCTCACATTGCTCTCTATCAAACTGTCTCACACATAAACCTGGCCGAGAGCGCTCACATTGCTCTCTATCAAACTGTCTCAAACAGACACCTGACCGTGTGTGCTCACATTGATCTCTGTCAAACTGTCTCATACAGAAACCTGGCCGTGTGTGCTCACATTGCTCTCTATCAAACTGTCTCATACAGAAACCTGGCGGTGTATGCTCACATTGATCTCTATCAAACTGTCTCACAATGAAACCTGACTGTGATATCTCATATTGCTCTCTATCAAACTGTTTCACACTGAAACCTGGCCGTGTGTGCTCACATTGCTCTCTATCAAACTGACTCACACATAAACCTGGCCGTGTGTGCTCACATTGCTCTCTATCAAACTGTCTCACACATAAACCTGGCCGTGATATGTCACATTGCTCTCTATCAAACTGTCTCACACATAAACCTGGCCGTGATATCTCACATTGCTCTCTATCAAACTGTCTCACACTGAAACCTGGCCGTGTGCACTCACATTGCTCACTATCAAACTGTCTCACACTGAAACCTGGCCGTGTGTGCTCACATTGCTCTCTATCAAACTGTCTCACACTGAAACCTGGCAGTGTGCTCTCACATTGCTCTCTATCAAACTATCTCACACTGAAACCTGGCCGTGATATCTCACATTGTTCTCTATCAAACTTTCTCACACTGAAACCTGACCGTGTATGCTCACATTGCTCTCTATCAAACTGTCTCACACTGAAACCTGACCGTGTATGCTCACATTGATCTCTATCAAACTGTCTCACAATGAAACCTGACCGTGTATGCTCACATTGCTCTCTATCAAACTGTCTCACATTGCTCTCTATCAAACTGTCTCACACATAAACCTGGCCGAGAGCGCTCTCATTGCTCTCTATCAAACTGTCTCACACAGACACCTGACCGTGTGTGCTCACATTGATCTCTGTCAAACTGTCTCATACAGAAACCTGGCCGTGTATGCTCACATTGCTCTCTATCAAACTGTCTCATACAGAAACCTGGCGGTGTATGCTCACATTGATCTCTATCAAACTGTCTCACAATGAAACCTGACCGTGATATCTCACATTGCTCTCTATCAAACTGTCTCACACTGAAACCTGGCCGTGTGTGCTCACATTGCTCTCTATCAAACTGACTCACACATAAACCTGGCCGTGTGTGCTCACATTGCTCTCCATCAAACTGTCTCACACATAAACCTGGCCGTGATATCTCACATTGCTCTCTATCAAACTGTCTCACACATAAACCTGGCCGTGATATCTCACATTGCTCTCTATCAAACTGTCTCACACTGAAACCTGGCCGTGTGCACTCACATTGCTCACTATCAAACTGTCTCACACTGAAACCTGGCCGTGTGTGCTCACATTGCTCTCTATCAAACTGTCTCACACTGAAACCTGGCAGTGTGCTCTCACATTGCTCTCTATCAAACTATCTCACACTGAAACCTGGCCGTGATATCTCACATTGCTCTCTATCAAACTGTCTCACACTGAAACCTGGCCGTGTGTGCTCAAATTGTTCTCTATCAAACTGTCTCACACATAAACCTGGCCGAGAGCGCTCACATTGCTCTCTATCAAACTGTCTCACACAGAAACCTGACCGTGTGTGCTCACATTGATCTCTGTCAAACTGTCTCATACAGAAACCTGACCGTGTATGCTCACATTGATTACTATCAAACTGTCTCACAATGAAACCTGACCGTGTATGCTCACATTTCTCTCTATCAAACTGTCTCACCTGAAACCTGACCGTGTGTGCTCACATTGCTCTCTATCAAACTGTCTCACCTGAAACCTGACCGTGTGTGCTCACATTGCTCTCTATCAAACTGTCTCACATTGAAACCTGACCGTGTATGCTCACATTTCTCTCTATCAAACTGTCTCACACTGAAACCTGGCCGTGTGTGCTCACATTGCTCTCTATCAAACTGTCTCACACTGAAACCCGGCTGTGTGTGCTCACATTGCTCTCTATCAAACTGTCTCACATTGCTCTCTATCAAACTGTCTCACACTGAAACCTGGCCGTGTGCGCTCACATTGCTCTCTATCAAACTGTCTCACACTGAAACCTGGCCGTGTGTGCTCACATTGCTCTCTATAAAACTGTCTCATACTGAAACCTGGCCGTGTGCACTCACATTGCTCTCTATCAAACTGTCTCACACTGAAACCTGGCCGTGTGTGCTCACATTGCTCTCTATCAAACTGTCTCACACTGAAACCCGGCTGTGTGTGCTCACATTGCTCTCTATCAAACTGTCTCACATTGCTCTCTATCAAACTGTCTCACACTGAAACCTGGCCGTGTGCGCTCACATTGCTCTCTATCAAACTGTCTCACACTGAAACCTGGCCGTGTGTGCTCACATTGCTCTCTATAAAACTGTCTCACACTGAAACCTGGCCGTGTGTGCTCACATTGCTCTCTATCAAACTGTCTCACACTGAGACCTGGCCATGTGTTCTCACATTGCTCTCTATCGAACTGCCTCACACTGAAACCTGGCCGTGTGCGTTCAAATTGCTCTCTATCAAACTGTCTCACACTGAAACCTTACCGTGTATGCTCACATTGCTCTCTATCAAACTGTCTCACACTGAAACCTGACCGTGTATGCTCACATTGATCTCTATCAAACTGTCTCACAATGAAACCTGACCGTGTATGCTCACATTGCTCTCTATCAAACTGTCTCACATTGCTCTCTATCAAACTGTCTCACACATAAACCTGGCCGAGAGCGCTTACATTGCTCTCTATCAAACTGTCTCAAACAGACACCTGACCGTGTGTGCTCACATTGATCTCTGTCAAACTGTCTCATACAGAAACCTGGCCGTGTGTGCTCACATTGCTCTCTATCAAACTGTCTCATACAGAAACCTGGCGGTGTATGCTCACATTGATCTCTATCAAACTGTCTCACAATGAAACCTGACTGTGATATCTCACATTGCTCTCTATCAAACTGTTTCACACTGAAACCTGGCCGTGTGTGCTCACATTGCTCTCTATCAAACTGACTCACACATAAACCTGGCCGTGTGTGCTCACATTGCTCTCTATCAAACTGTCTCACACATAAACCTGGCCGTGATATGTCACATTGCTCTCTATCAAACTGTCTCACACATAAACCTGGCCGTGATATCTCACATTGCTCTCTATCAAACTGTCTCACACTGAAACCTGGCCGTGTGCACTCACATTGCTCACTATCAAACTGTCTCACACTGAAACCTGGCCGTGTGTGCTCACATTGCTCTCTATCAAACTGTCTCACACTGAAACCTGGCAGTGTGCTCTCACATTGCTCTCTATCAAACTATCTCACACTGAAACCTGGCCGTGATATCTCACATTGTTCTCTATCAAACTTTCTCACACTGAAACCTGACCGTGTATGCTCACATTGCTCTCTATCAAACTGTCTCACACTGAAACCTGACCGTGTATGCTCACATTGATCTCTATCAAACTGTCTCACAATGAAACCTGACCGTGTATGCTCACATTGCTCTCTATCAAACTGTCTCACATTGCTCTCTATCAAACTGTCTCACACATAAACCTGGCCGAGAGCGCTCTCATTGCTCTCTATCAAACTGTCTCACACAGACACCTGACCGTGTGTGCTCACATTGATCTCTGTCAAACTGTCTCATACAGAAACCTGGCCGTGTATGCTCACATTGCTCTCTATCAAACTGTCTCATACAGAAACCTGGCGGTGTATGCTCACATTGATCTCTATCAAACTGTCTCACAATGAAACCTGACCGTGATATCTCACATTGCTCTCTATCAAACTGTCTCACACTGAAACCTGGCCGTGTGTGCTCACATTGCTCTCTATCAAACTGACTCACACATAAACCTGGCCGTGTGTGCTCACATTGCTCTCCATCAAACTGTCTCACACATAAACCTGGCCGTGATATCTCACATTGCTCTCTATCAAACTGTCTCACACATAAACCTGGCCGTGATATCTCACATTGCTCTCTATCAAACTGTCTCACACTGAAACCTGGCCGTGTGCACTCACATTGCTCACTATCAAACTGTCTCACACTGAAACCTGGCCGTGTGTGCTCACATTGCTCTCTATCAAACTGTCTCACACTGAAACCTGGCAGTGTGCTCTCACATTGCTCTCTATCAAACTATCTCACACTGAAACCTGGCCGTGATATCTCACATTGCTCTCTATCAAACTGTCTCACACTGAAACCTGGCCGTGTGTGCTCAAATTGTTCTCTATCAAACTGTCTCACACATAAACCTGGCCGAGAGCGCTCACATTGCTCTCTATCAAACTGTCTCACACAGAAACCTGACCGTGTGTGCTCACATTGATTACTATCAAACTGTCTCACAATGAAACCTGACCGTGTATGCTCACATTTCTCTCTATCAAACTGTCTCACCTGAAACCTGACCGTGTGTGCTCACATTGCTCTCTATCAAACTGTCTCACCTGAAACCTGACCGTGTGTGCTCACATTGCTCTCTATCAAACTGTCTCACATTGAAACCTGACCGTGTATGCTCACATTTCTCTCTATCAAACTATCTCACCTGACACCTTACCGTGATATCTCACATTGCTCTCTATCAAACTGTCTCACACTGAAACCTGGTCGTGTGCACTCAAATTGCTCTCTATCAAACTGTCTCACACTGAAACCTGGCCGTGTGTGCTCACATTGCTCTCTATCAAACTGTCTCACACTGAAACCCGGCTGTGTGTGCTCACATTGCTCTCTATCAAACTGTCTCACATTGCTCTCTATCAAACTGTCTCACACTGAAACCTGGCCGTGTGCGCTCACATTGCTCTCTATCAAACTGTCTCACACTGAAACCTGGCCGTGTGTGCTCACATTGCTCTCTATCAAACTGTCTCACACTGAAACCTAGCCGTGTGTGCTCACATTGCTCTCTATCAAACTGTCTCACACTGAGACCTGGCCATGTGTTCTCACATTGCTCTCTATCGAACTGTCTCACACTGAAACCTGGCCGTGTGCGTTCAAATTGCTCTCTATCAAACTGTCTCACACTGAAACCTTGCCGTGATATCTCACATTGTTCTCTATCAAACTGTCTCACACTGAAACCTGACCGTGTATGCTCACATTGTTCTCTATCAAACTGTCTCACAATGAAACCTGACCGTGTATGCTCACATTGCTCTCTATCAAACTGTCTCACATTGCTCTCTATCAAACTGTCTCACACATAAACCTGGCCGAGAGCGCTCACATTGCTCTCTATCAAACTGTCTCACACAGAAACCTGACCGTGTGTGCTCACATTGATCTCTGTCAAACTGTCTCATACAGAATCCTGGCCGTGTATGCTCACATTGCTCTCTATCAAACTGTCTCATACAGAAACCTGGCTGTGATATCTCACATTGTTCTCTATCAAACTGTCTCATACAGAATCCTGGCCGTGTATGCTCACATTGCTCTCTATCAAACTGTCTCACCTGAAACCTGACCGTGTATGCTCACATTTCTCTCTATCAAACTGTCTCATACAGAATCCTGGCCGTGTATGCTCACATTGCTCTCTATCAAACTGTCTCACCTGAAACCTGACCGTGTATGCTCACATTTCTCTCTATCAAACTGTCTCACCTGAAACCTGACCGTGTGTGCTCACATTGCTCTCTATCAAACTGTCTCACCTGAAACCTGACCGTGTGTGCTCACATTGCTCTCTATCAAACTGTCTCACATTGAAACCTGACCGTGTATGCTCACATTTCTCTCTATCAAACTATCTCACCTGACACCTTACCGTGATATCTCACATTGCTCTCTATCAAACTGTCTCACACTGAAACCTGGTCGTGTGCACTCAAACTGCTCTCTATCAAACTGTCTCACACTGAAACCCGGCTGTGTGTGCTCACATTGCTCTCTATCAAACTGTCTCACATTGCTCTCTATCAAACTGTCTCACACTGAAACCTGGCCGTGTGCGCTCACATTGCTCTCTATCAAACTGTCTCACACTGAAACCTGGCCGTGTGTGCTCACATTGCTCTCTATCAAACTGTCTCACACTGAAACCTAGCCGTGTGTGCTCACATTGCTCTCTATCAAACTGTCTCACACTGAGACCTGGCCATGTGTTCTCACATTGCTCTCTATCGAACTGTCTCACACTGAAACCTGGCCGTGTGCGTTCAAATTGCTCTCTATCAAACTGTCTCACACTGAAACCTTGCCGTGATATCTCACATTGTTCTCTATCAAACTGTCTCACACTGAAACCTGACCGTGTATGCTCACATTGATCTCTATCAAACTGTCTCACAATGAAACCTGACCGTGTATGCTCACATTGCTCTCTATCAAACTGTCTCACATTGCTCTCTATCAAACTGTCTCACACATAAACCTGGCCGAGAGCGCTCACATTGCTCTCTATCAAACTGTCTCACACAGAAACCTGACCGTGTGTGCTCACATTGATCTCTGTCAAACTGTCTCATACAGAATCCTGGCCGTGTATGCTCACATTGCTCTCTATCAAACTGTCTCATACAGAATCCTGGCTGTGTGTGCTCACATTGCTCTCTATCAAACTGTCTCACACTGAAACCTGACCGTGTATGCTCACATTGTTCTCTATCAAACTGTCTCACACTGAAACCTGACCGTGTATGCTCACATTTCTCTCTATCAAACTGTCTCACCTGAAACCTGACCGTGTGTGCTCACATTGCTCTCTATCAAACTGTCTCACCTGAAACCTGACCGTGTGTGCTCACATTGCTCTCTATCAAACTGTCTCACACTGAAACCTGGCCGTGTGCGCTCACATTGCTCTCTACCAAACTTTCTCACACTGAAACCTGGCCGTGATATCTTACATTGTTCTCTATCAAACTGTCTCACACTGAAACCTGGCCGTGTGCGCTCACATTGCTCTCTATCAAACTGTCTCACACTGAAACCTGGCCGTGTGCGCTCACATTGCTCTCTATAAAACTGTCTCACACTGAAACCTGACCGTGTGTGCTCACATTGCTCTCTATTAAACTGTCTCACACTGAAACCTGGCCGTGATATCTCATATTGCTCTCTATCAAACTGTCTCACACTGAAACCTGGCAGTGTGTGCTCAAATTGCTCTCTATCAAACTGTCTCACACTGAAACCTGGCCGTGATATCTCACATTGCTCTCTATCAAACTGTCTCACACTGAAACCTGGCCGTGTGTGCTCACATTGTTCTCTATCAAACTGTCTCACACTGAAACCTGGCCGTGTATGCTCACATTGCTCTCTATCAAACTGTCTCACACTGAAACCTGACCGTGTATGCTCACATTGATCTCTATCAAACTGTCTCACAATGAAACCTGACCGTGTATGCTCACATTGCTCTCTATCAAACTGTCTCACATTGCTCTCTATCAAACTGTCTCACACATAAACCTGGCCGAGAGCGCTCACATTGCTCTCTATCAAACTGTCTCACACAGAAACCTGACCGTGTGTGCTCACATTGATCTCTTTCAAACTGTCTCATACAGAAACCTGGCCGTGTGTGCTCACATTGCTCTCTATCAAACTGTCTCATACAGAAACCTGGCGGTGTATGCTCACATTGATCTCTATCAAACTGTCTCACAATGAAACCTGACTGTGATATCTCACATTGCTCTCTATCAAACTGTTTCACACTGAAACCTGGCCGTGTGTGCTCACATTGCTCTCTATCAAACTGACTCACACATAAACCTGGCCGTGTGTGCTCACATTGCTCTCTATCAAACTGTCTCACACATAAACCTGGCCGTGATATGTCACATTGCTCTCTATCAAACTGTCTCACACATAAACCTGGCCGTGATATCTCACATTGCTCTCTATCAAACTGTCTCACACTGAAACCTGGCCGTGTGCACTCACATTGCTCACTATCAAACTGTCTCACACTGAAACCTGGCCGTGTGTGCTCACATTGCTCTCTATCAAACTGTCTCACACTGAAACCTGGCAGTGTGCTCTCACATTGCTCTCTATCAAACTATCTCACACTGAAACCTGGCCGTGATATCTCACATTGTTCTCTATCAAACTTTCTCACACTGAAACCTGACCGTGTATGCTCACATTGCTCTCTATCAAACTGTCTCACACTGAAACCTGACCGTGTATGCTCACATTGATCTCTATCAAACTGTCTCACAATGAAACCTGACCGTGTATGCTCACATTGCTCTCTATCAAACTGTCTCACATTGCTCTCTATCAAACTGTCTCACACATAAACCTGGCCGAGAGCGCTCTCATTGCTCTCTATCAAACTGTCTCACACAGACACCTGACCGTGTGTGCTCACATTGATCTCTGTCAAACTGTCTCATACAGAAACCTGGCCGTGTATGCTCACATTGCTCTCTATCAAACTGTCTCATACAGAAACCTGGCGGTGTATGCTCACATTGATCTCTATCAAACTGTCTCACAATGAAACCTGACCGTGATATCTCACATTGCTCTCTATCAAACTGTCTCACACTGAAACCTGGCCGTGTGTGCTCACATTGCTCTCTATCAAACTGACTCACACATAAACCTGGCCGTGTGTGCTCACATTGCTCTCCATCAAACTGTCTCACACATAAACCTGGCCGTGATATCTCACATTGCTCTCTATCAAACTGTCTCACACATAAACCTGGCCGTGATATCTCACATTGCTCTCTATCAAACTGTCTCACACTGAAACCTGGCCGTGTGCACTCACATTGCTCACTATCAAACTGTCTCACACTGAAACCTGGCCGTGTGTGCTCACATTGCTCTCTATCAAACTGTCTCACACTGAAACCTGGCAGTGTGCTCTCACATTGCTCTCTATCAAACTATCTCACACTGAAACCTGGCCGTGATATCTCACATTGCTCTCTATCAAACTGTCTCACACTGAAACCTGGCCGTGTGTGCTCAAATTGTTCTCTATCAAACTGTCTCACACATAAACCTGGCCGAGAGCGCTCACATTGCTCTCTATCAAACTGTCTCACACAGAAACCTGACCGTGTGTGCTCACATTGATCTCTGTCAAACTGTCTCATACAGAAACCTGACCGTGTATGCTCACATTGATTACTATCAAACTGTCTCACACTGAAACCTGGTCGTGTGCACTCAAATTGCTCTCTATCAAACTGTCTCACACTGAAACCTGGCCGTGTGTGCTCACATTGCTCTCTATCAAACTGTCTCACACTGAAACCCGGCTGTGTGTGCTCACATTGCTCTCTATCAAACTGTCTCACATTGCTCTCTATCAAACTGTCTCACACTGAAACCTGGCCGTGTGCGCTCACATTGCTCTCTATCAAACTGTCTCACACTGAAACCTGGCCGTGTGTGCTCACATTGCTCTCTATCAAACTGTCTCACACTGAAACCTAGCCGTGTGTGCTCACATTGCTCTCTATCAAACTGTCTCACACTGAGACCTGGCCATGTGTTCTCACATTGCTCTCTATCGAACTGTCTCACACTGAAACCTGGCCGTGTGCGTTCAAATTGCTCTCTATCAAACTGTCTCACACTGAAACCTTGCCGTGATATCTCACATTGTTCTCTATCAAACTGTCTCACACTGAAACCTGACCGTGTATGCTCACATTGCTCTCTATCAAACTGTCTCACATTGCTCTCTATCAAACTGTCTCACACATAAACCTGGCCGAGAGCGCTCACATTGCTCTCTATCAAACTGTCTCACACAGAAACCTGACCGTGTGTGCTCACATTGATCTCTGTCAAACTGTCTCATACAGAATCCTGGCCGTGTATGCTCACATTGCTCTCTATCAAACTGTCTCATACAGAAACCTGGCTGTGATATCTCACATTGTTCTCTATCAAACTGTCTCATACAGAATCCTGGCCGTGTATGCTCACATTGCTCTCTATCAAACTGTCTCACCTGAAACCTGACCGTGTATGCTCACATTTCTCTCTATCAAACTGTCTCATACAGAATCCTGGCCGTGTATGCTCACATTGCTCTCTATCAAACTGTCTCACCTGAAACCTGACCGTGTATGCTCACATTTCTCTCTATCAAACTGTCTCACCTGAAACCTGACCGTGTGTGCTCACATTGCTCTCTATCAAACTGTCTCACCTGAAACCTGACCGTGTGTGCTCACATTGCTCTCTATCAAACTGTCTCACATTGAAACCTGACCGTGTATGCTCACATTTCTCTCTATCAAACTATCTCACCTGACACCTTACCATGATATCTCACATTGCTCTCTATCAAACTGTCTCACACTGAAACCTGGTCGTGTGCACTCAAACTGCTCTCTATCAAACTGTCTCACACTGAAACCCGGCTGTGTGTGCTCACATTGCTCTCTATCAAACTGTCTCACATTGCTCTCTATCAAACTGTCTCACACTGAAACCTGGCCGTGTGCGCTCACATTGCTCTCTATCAAACTGTCTCACACTGAAACCTGGCCGTGTGTGCTCACATTGCTCTCTATCAAACTGTCTCACACTGAAACCTAGCCGTGTGTGCTCACATTGCTCTCTATCAAACTGTCTCACACTGAGACCTGGCCATGTGTTCTCACATTGCTCTCTATCGAACTGTCTCACACTGAAACCTGGCCGTGTGCGTTCAAATTGCTCTCTATCAAACTGTCTCACACTGAAACCTTGCCGTGATATCTCACATTGTTCTCTATCAAACTGTCTCACACTGAAACCTGACCGTGTATGCTCACATTGATCTCTATCAAACTGTCTCACAATGAAACCTGACCGTGTATGCTCACATTGCTCTCTATCAAACTGTCTCACATTGCTCTCTATCAAACTGTCTCACACATAAACCTGGCCGAGAGCGCTCACATTGCTCTCTATCAAACTGTCTCACACAGAAACCTGACCGTGTGTGCTCACATTGATCTCTGTCAAACTGTCTCATACAGAATCCTGGCCGTGTATGCTCACATTGCTCTCTATCAAACTGTCTCATACAGAAACCTGGCTGTGATATCTCACATTGTTCTCTATCAAACTGTCTCATACAGAATCCTGGCCGTGTATGCTCACATTGCTCTCTATCAAACTGTCTCATACAGAATCCTGGCCGTGTATGCTCACATTGCTCTCTATCAAACTGTCTCATACAGAATCCTGGCTGTGTGTGCTCACATTGCTCTCTATCAAACTGTCTCACACTGAAACCTGACCGTGTATGCTCACATTGTTCTCTATCAAACTGTCTCACACTGAAACCTGACCGTGTATGCTCACATTTCTCTCTATCAAACTGTCTCACCTGAAACCTGACCGTGTGTGCTCACATTGCTCTCTATCAAACTGTCTCACCTGAAACCTGACCGTGTGTGCTCACATTGCTCTCTATCAAACTGTCTCACACTGAAACCTGGCCGTGTGCGCTCACATTGCTCTCTACCAAACTTTCTCACACTGAAACCTGGCCGTGATATCTTACATTGTTCTCTATCAAACTGTCTCACACTGAAACCTGGCCGTGTGCGCTCACATTGCTCTCTATCAAACTGTCTCACACTGAAACCTGGCCGTGTGCGCTCACATTGCTCTCTATAAAACTGTCTCACACTGAAACCTGACCGTGTGTGCTCACATTGCTCTCTATTAAACTGTCTCACACTGAAACCTGGCCGTGATATCTCATATTGCTCTCTATCAAACTGTCTCACACTGAAACCTGGCAGTGTGTGCTCAAATTGCTCTCTATCAAACTGTCTCACACTGAAACCTGGCCGTGATATCTCACATTGCTCTCTATCAAACTGTCTCACACTGAAACCTGGCCGTGTGTGCTCACATTGTTCTCTATCAAACTGTCTCACACTGAAACCTGGCCGTGTATGCTCACATTGCTCTCTATCAAACTGTCTCACACTGAAACCTGACCGTGTATGCTCACATTGATCTCTATCAAACTGTCTCACAATGAAACCTGACCGTGTATGCTCACATTGCTCTCTATCAAACTGTCTCACATTGCTCTCTATCAAACTGTCTCACACATAAACCTGGCCGAGAGCGCTCACATTGCTCTCTATCAAACTGTCTCACACAGAAACCTGACCGTGTGTGCTCACATTGATCTCTTTCAAACTGTCTCATACAGAAACCTGGCCGTGTATGCTCACATTGCTCTCTATCAAACTGTCTCATACAGAAACCTGGCCGTGATATCTCACATTGCTCTCTATCAAACTGTCTCACACTGAAACCTGACCGTATATGCTCACATTGATCTCTATCAAACTGTCTCACAATGAAACCTGACCGTGTATGCTCACATTTCTCTCTATCAAACTGTCTCACCTGAAACCTGACCGTGTGTGCTCACATTGCTCTCTATCAAACTGTCTCACCTGAAACCTGACCGTGTGTGCTCACATTGCTCTCTATCAAACTGTCTCACCTGAAACCTGACCGTGTGTGCTCACATTGCTCTCTATCAAACTGTCTCACACTGAAACCTGGACGTGTGCACTCACATTATCCTCCTACAGTTTGTCTTAGGGGAAGCTGAAATTGGCACATGATTATGGTGGCCAGAGATGTTGTCATTGTCTCTTGACATAGTTTGACCTCTGTATTGCTAAGGCCACTTCTTGTGTACAGTCCCAATTGTTCTTGATTTTGCATTTAACATATTCAGAATACCAACTTGCCAAAATTAAAAAATTTTATTGACAAAATCACAAAGAAGATATTCTTTACTTCCCACATACAAACACATAATTGATTATTGCTCGACAAACTGCGCTGGATGCTCCAAATCAATAACAAAACGCGTTTATTCAATTCAGAAAAGGGCAGTGCGTTTAATTAATGGTGAAAAACTTACCAGCAATTCTAACCTATATGAACGTCTTTAGTTACTGCCACTCTACAAATGCCTACTTTGTAATAAGGCTAAACTAATTCACAAAATCCTATTTCAAAATGCTCCAAGCTACCTTTGGCCATTGTTTAAATATAACGCAAGACATAGCGAACGACTAAATATACTTCATGCCCCTAAACCTAGGATAGACTTATATAAAACAAGCTTAGCATACTCTGCCACTCAGTTATGGAACAATCTTCCACAAGAAGTCAAAGACACCACATATCAGTATACATACAATAACAACCTGTTTGAACACTACCTCATAACAGACTACATGTATTGTCCCCTAAAAAGATTTTTTTTTAAATTATAAAACAAACAATAATAACGGAAAATTGTCTCAAACAACAACTAACCAATAAACATTCCCATATGTATGGCAGGTTATACCTTTCTTAGGTATTTATTATGCCCGTGTTAAACATTGCCTAAGTGAGTATTGTTCATACGTTTTAATGCTTATTGTTCTTTTGTTGTCTAAGATTAGCTTCGTAAGTGATGTTGAAGAAATGATGTATGAGAGGAAATAGAGAATAATGACAGAATGTCAGACGGGCCTGCGTGCCCAATTCTTAACCTTTTGAAAATAAAATTCGTTCGTTCGTTCTTTCGTTCGTTCATGAGATTCATTGTTTATTATGATTATCGCTCAAGATGAAGTTTTGCGTTTGGGCTTTATTACTTTTTATATACATATTTTAGAAAGAAACTACGATTTGTATGTGTTTCTAAGCAGAATGATGAACTCTTCAAATCGTTTAACAATTTGAGTTGGGGATTATGTTATTAGCTCTATAGTTGATACATACTAGTTATCATCATATCTCCATTATCAGTGTGACACCATTTCATAATGTTTCATGTAAGTATGCCGTATATGATCATGAGATGGAAGCAACATCTGCTCTGCCAAATTGTTGTATGTGACATTCTGGTGGCATCGCTCAGTTTTCATAGGTAAAGTTTCTCAAATTTCTAAACTCTATCTTGGGCGATGACAGTTTTCAACATCTTTTTGTCTCACTTGAAATGTCGGTATGGACGCCGAGCATGCCCAGTCAATCTGTAACGGTTGAAATTATGGTTTTATCGTTCACGCTGTTCCTAAACAAATGGTGTCCCTTGAAACATTGTGTCACTGTATTCTCTTTCAAATAGTCTCAGTTGAATCCGCCAAGCTGAGTTTCACAATGGTCTCTGTCAAAATGTATGCGTTGAAACCTTGGTGTGTTCGTTTACGTGGTACTCTGTCAAATTTTCCCATTTGAAACACAGCTATGGCCGCTCCCTTTATGGCCTGTCAGGTGCCTCAGTTGAAACTTTGAATAGTTGACTTGAATGTGTTGTTTCATGTTGTGGGAAATACTTTTATATTTATATTCATATTTATATTCATATTTATATCTTCTGCACCGCTATGTCTAGTTTCCGTCTGACTTTTTAAAAAAAAAGTCGCTTAAAAGTCGGCAAGGTCGACTTCACTGCACCAGGTTTTATCCCATATGGCTCAGTTTCTTCTGCAGAGCGAAAAGTGTCTCACAAAGCACGAACTCCATAGCTCCAGCGACGACCCTCGGGAGTCTCCGAAAAAAGTGCACTCGTGAACCGAAGGAATCATCCCGGAATTGAACCGACAATCTTTGAGCCCGAGTCAGACGGTTTTACCACTTCGCCAAGGAGACTCCCCTTTAATACTGGTTCCGTCTGACTTCTCTTTCATTTTATCTGTCTTTGCTTTGGAGCCAATACAATCATAGCTCCTGGCATTTTAATGTTGTTCATCGTTGATTGTGCTTTTTGGTTGACGTGTAGACCCACTTTTTTTTTTTTTTTTTAAGTTTGGAAATCGATTTTCAGCATCGGTGTACCTTTTCACAGAAAAGATTAACTCTTCCGATTTCTAAGAATTATTTGCAGGGAATGTCATGGCACATGCGTATCTGAAGTCTCTAATTGGACTTTCACCCATTTTGAATGTACCATAGTGTTGGCTGGTATCATCTTTTCGTATTTTCTTTATTTTATATGCTGTAGCGATATTGACCAGATACAGCGACAAAACAAAGCAAAACAAAACAATGCAGCAATGCCTTTCTCCTATTTGCCCCAACTAAAGTGTGCCTGCTTTTCACCAGCTCATCTGGCAACAGATTGTTGTTCACGAGAAAATAATTCATTTAAGTGAATCACATATGCTTGCATCTCCATTTCTCCCATGATGTCTACAATTGATGATGCCGAACAGAGTCGAAGCCCTACTGTAGTCTACAAAACACGTATGTAGATTTATATACTACTCTCTGCATTTCTCCAAGATGTTCTCACAGTGAAGACACAGCCACTGGTTCTTATATCCTGGCACAAATAAAATGCCATTTCGTCTTGTTATGGCATCGTTACAGCTTTGTTCTCTATGCTAACGGACCGAGAGCGATTATGACATCAGAGTAAATGTTATTTTTTTCTCTGCTAGTAATCCAGGAGTGTGAATTGTGTTTTAATAACTGATATGATGTTAAATAAATGGAGTATTTTTCTCTAATATTTTACTGAATATATTTGCAGTTTACTTTTATAAGATAATTCACTGCTCAGTTGAACTAAAATGTTGACTTCTCGTCCTTGACATGGGGACATAAATTACCAGTAAATCTGAAGTCTGAGTGGGCTCGCCTGGCGGCGAGGAACAATGGTAAAAGGAAACGCTAATCCACACACAAACATCAGTCCATTTCACCAGAAGTAGTAATACTCGTTTGGACATGCTTGGGTTCAAATAGAGTGAACAAAAAATAGACATATTTAGTTTAATTTTACATGTTTACCAATATTTCCCTCGTCCAATCGCCATTTGTTAAAGTTGTTAAAACATATAAAAACAGTTTGACAGGCACATAATAATCTGAGATCGTAACACTGACCAAAAATGATATGCACATTTGTTTACCAGTTGTCATAATGCGGGACAAGAATATAACTTACCTAACTCTCCCGCTGCTGCAAATAGAAACAAAACATTGTATTATCTGTTCACGGACAGTTCACACAATAGCCAGCACTAGAGATATTTGCGTGTAGTTTTCAATATGAAGATCCTTTCTTCAAGCATTAAGTTTTGTTGGGTACACGGTGCCAGCTACATATGTTTAGATCAACCCGCACACAATGTGGGATGTGGTCACTAGAACGCCGGCTGACTTTACTTTATATAATACTAGCTGACCCGGCCCGGCTTCGCCCAGTCCTTTGTGGGGAGCATCTCATTTAATTCATATAAGTAGTCATATAAGTTCCCGTTCCCGTTACCGACTATCTGTCTGTCTGTCTGTCTGTCTGTCTGTCTGTCTGTCTGTCTGTCTGTCTGTCTGTCTGTCTGTCTGTCTGTCTGTCTGTCTGTCTGTCTGTCTGACCCGGCCCGGCTTCGCCCAGTCCTTGGTGTGGAGCATCTCATTTAATTCATATAAGTAGTCATATAAGCTCACGTTCCCGTTCCCGACTATCTATCTGTCTGTCTGTCTGTCTATCTGTCTGTCTATCTGTCTGATCCGGCCCGGCTTCGCCCAGCCCCTGATGGGGAGCATCTCATTTAATTCATATGAGTAGTAATATTAGTTCCCGTTCCCGACTGTCTGTCTGTCTGTCTGTCTGTCTGTCTGTCTGTCTGTCTAATCATTTATTGGTTGCAGTTAGAACAACCTTAGATAAACGAAGACCAACTTACAAAAAGCATTAGAAAGAGCACTTGAAAGATCTTTACATCTTCCCCAACAATTAACTTGGGTAAATGGAGCAGCGGCAGCAGCAGCAGAAGAAGAAGAAAAAGAAGGAGTAGGAGCTGGGAGGAGGAAGAGGGAGGAGGAGGGAGGAGGAGGAGAAAGAGAGAAGAGGAGGATGGAGGAGGGAGAGGGAGGAGGGGGAGGAGAAGAGGAAGAGGGTAGGAGGTGGAGGAGGGGAGAGGAGGAGGAGGAGGAATATAACGCATATGCCTGTAGATTTAATAATGGCTGAAGTTGTTCCATGTCTTCTTAGAGTTGGCGACAGTGTAAAGAAATATAAAATCTTCAAACTTGATAGAGATTAGGTAACTTTTATTTATTCATTCTTTAAGCAAAAAAAGATGAGTTACAATGTTATGCATTATGCATTATTTTTATGAAAACTTTGAAAATGCCTTACAGATTGTATCATTATTTATTATAATTCATATGCCGGTACATAACTATGCACAAAGAGTTTATAAATCTTTGAAAACGATGCCACAATATGACTATAAGTTATACAGAAAAGTTATGCCCCTTGAAATAACTTTTACAGAGTTAAGTCCCCTGAGATATATGAAATTATAATGAAAAATGAAAAAATATTAGGTAAGTAGCCGATTTCACACTACCAAAATATGACAGTGGGCTGCGCTGGAATGAAAGGAAGACGTGTAGAAAATTTCATCTCAATCGGATGGGCCGTTCGCGAGCGCATAAAGGACATATGGACGGAGATTGCCTTTTATATATAAGACACACAATGTGGGATGTGGTCACTAGAACGTCGGCTGACTTTACTTTATATAATATACACACAATGCGGGATGTGGTCACTAGAACGTCGGCTGACTTTACTTTATATAATATACACACAATGTGGGATGTGGTCACTAGAACGTCGGCTGGCTTTACTTTATATAATACTAGCTGACCCGGCCCGGCTTCGCCCAGGCCTTGGTGGGGAGCATCTCATTTAATTCATATAAGTAGTCATATAAGTTCCCGTTCCCGTTACCGACTATCTGTCTGTCTGTTTGTCTGTCTGTCTGTCTGTCTGTCTGTCTGTCTGTCTGTCTGTCTGACCCGGCCCGGCATCGCCCAGCTCCTGGTGTGGAGCATCTCATTTAATTCATATAAGTAGTCATATAAGCTCCCGTTCCCGTTCCCGACTATCTATCTGTCTGTCTGTCTGTCTGTCTGTCTGTCTAATCATTTATTGGTTGCAGTTAGAACAACCTTAGATAAACGAAGACCAACTTACAAAAAGCATTAGAAAGAGCACTTGAAAGATCTTTACATCTTCCCCAACAATTAACTTGGGTAAATGGAGCAGCGGCAGCAGCAGCAGAAGAAGAAGAAAAAGGAGGAGTAGGAGCTGGGAGGATGAAGAGGGAGGAGGAGGGAGGAGGAGGAGAAAGATAGAAGAGGAGGATGGAGGAGGGAGAGGGAGGAGGGGGAGGAGAAGAGGAAGAGTGTAGGAGGTGGAGGAGGGGAGAGGAGGAATATAACGCATATGCCTGTAGATTTAATAATGGCTGAAGTTGTTCCATGTCTTCTTAGAGTTGGCGACAGTGTAAAGAAATATAAAATCTTCAAACTTGATAGAGATAAGGTAACTATTATTTATTCATTCTTTAAGCAAAAAAAGATGAGTTACAATGTTATGCATTATGCATTATTTTTACGAAAACTTTGAAAATGCCTTAAAGATTGTATCATTATTTATTATAACTCATATGCCGGTACATAACTATGGACAAAGAGTTTATAAATCTTTGAAAACGATGCCACAATATAAGTTATACAGAAAAGTTATGCCCCTTGAAATAACTTTTACAGAGTTAAGTCCCCTGAGATATATGAAATTATAATGAAAAATGAAAAATGAAATAATATTGGGTAAGCCGCCGATTTCACACTAAAAAAATATGACAGTGGGCTGCGCTGCAATGGAAGGAAGACGTGTAGAAAATTTCATCTCAATCGGATGGGCCGTTCGCGAGCGCATAAAGGACATAGGGACATACAGACAGACAGACAGACAGACAGACAGACAGACGGAGATCGCCTTTTATATATAAGATACACACAATGTGCGATGTGGTCACTAGAACGCCGGCTGGCTTTACTTTATATAATATACACACAATGTGGGATGTGGTCACTAGAACCTCGACTGGCTTTACTTTATATAATACTAGACGACCGGGCTTCGCCCAGCCCCTGGAGGGGAGCGTTTCACAATTCATATAAGTAGTCATTATACATTCAAATACACTTCTCTAAGCGCACAGAGTACGCGTTCTGCCCCTGCTCCCGTTCTGTTTCTGAAACTCGTAATGCCTTTTTCTTTCGTGCTTGAGGAAAAATTGTTGATTTTAAACTAACTAACTATTTAAGTTGGAGCCCCGATAGTGAGAACAACATGTGTAAAAAATTTCATCTCTGTCGGATGGACCGTTCAGGAACACATAAAGGACACACACACAATCATTCTCTTCTATTATATAAAGTAAAAGATATGGAAATATGGTATATGGCTAAAAGATTGGAAAAGAACTATCTTCATCCCAATAACTAAAAAGGGCAACCTGACACTACTGAACGTAAACTTGCCAAGATATTATGAACACCCAATAAATGCTTGGTTGACTGCGGAGTACTTCAAAGGATGTGCAACAAACTTTCTCTCCAAAATAAACAGTTACGCAAAAAAAATGTGTAAATTATTCAGTTTAGATGTCGAAGAGAAATAAAAAGATTAGTTAGAACATATTCACGTATCTAAAATAGATGCATTATTTTTGTGAAAACTTTTAAGATGCCTTAAAGTTTTTATCACTTTGTTTATAACGCAAATGACTGTAGATAACTTCTTTAAACATTTTATAAAAATTTAAGAAAAATACAAACACTATTTAAATAACATAATATAGCAATCCTACTTAAAGTAATGTTCCTTGATATAACTTTTCTTAAGTTAAGTCCCCTTGCAATATTTTATTTAATGTTGTTTTATTATGTACAAAACTGTTTTTAAACAAACTAACTATTTCAATTGGATCCGCAGGAGTGAGAGCAACATCTGTAGAACGCATAAAGGACATATATATATATATATATATATATATATATATATATATATATATATATATATATATATATATATATATATATATATATATATATAAGAAACTGTATGTAGGGATGTATTTGATGCGTTCTATAACGGTCCAACCGGTTGAGATGAAATTTTCTACATGTTTTCTTTTCATTCCCGTGCAGCCAACTGTCATAGTTTGTTAGTGTACATTCAGCTATTTACTTACTAAAGTTTAATATTTTAATTTACATGATCATTTATATATAGCGAGTGGACTTAACTTAAAAGTTATTTCAAGGGGCATAACTTTTAATAGCATTGCTATATATTTTATATATAGATTGTTGCATTGTTTTCAAAGATTTATAAACTCTTTGTCTACAGTTATTTACAGGCATATGAGTTATAATAAATAATGATATATTCTTTAAGGCATTTTCAAAGTTTTCATAAAAATAATGCATCTATTTAAATAGTGAAAATTTTCTAACTCACCTTTTTATTTTTCTTCAACAGCACATATAATTGTTTTTAAACATTCTCATATGTATGGCGCGTTACACCCACGTTGGGGATTTATGATGCCCATGTTAAACATTGCCTCAACAAGTTACTTTTCATGCGTTTAATGCTTATTGTTCTTTTGTTGTCAAAGAATTGCTTCTTAAGAGATGTTGAATGAAAGCACGTATTAGAGAAAATAGAGAAGACGGGCAGAATGTAGGACGGGCCTGCGTGCCCAATTCTTAACCATTTGAAAATAAAGATTTTCGTTCGTTAAAAGCAAAAATTATTTTTTTGTGAGAGAAAGTTAGTTGCATATCCTTTGCAGTACTCTGCAGTGAACCCTACGCCCACCATTTATTGGCTGTTCGTGATATCTTGGTAAGTTTACTTTAGATAGATCTCTTCCAATCATATTTTCTACTATCAATCTATCTATTCTTCTATCTTATCTATATTTTTAACGGGAACGGGCCGAACATAGACAGACAGATAGTCGGGAACGGGAGCTAATATGACTACTTATACAAATTAAATGAGATGCTCCCCACCAGGGACTGGGTGAAGCCGGGCCGGGTCAGACAGACAGACAGACAGACAGACAGACAGACAGACAGACAGACAGACAGACAGACAGACAGACAGACAGACAGACAGACAGACAGACAGTCGGGAACGGGAATGGTAGCTTATATGACTACTTATATGATTTAAATGAGATACTCCCCACCAGGAGCTGGGCGAAGCCTGGCCGGGTCAGACAGACAGACAGACAGACAGACAGACAGACAGACAGACAGACAGACAGACAGACAGACAGACAGACAGACAGACAGACAGACAGACAGACAGACAGACAGACAGACAGACAGTCGGGAACGGGAACGGTAGCTTATTTTACTACTTATATGAATTGAATGAGATGCTCCCCACCAGGAGCTGGGCGAACCGGGCCGGGTCAGACAGACAGACAGACAGACAGACAGACAGACAGACAGACAGACAGACAGACAGACAGACAGACAGACAGACAGACAGACAGACAGATCCCCGCCAGGGACTGGGCGAAGCCGGGCAGGGTCAGCTAGTATATATATATATATATATATATATATATATATATATATATATATATATATATATATATATATATATATATATTACAATGTGGGATGTGGTCACTTGAACGCCGGCTGGCGTTACTTTATATAATATACACACAATGTGCTTGTTGTCACTACAACTCAGAGTGTTTCTGTGCTGATACTAAACCATTACATCCTGGAATATCTAGCGGTGTGGTTATACATAGTATTTATTTCTCACTGTGTTTCTGTGCTTATCCATCCATCCATCATGTGCCATGCCGGAAAGCGTGGGCGGTCATGACTCACCATGTCTCTCGAATACCAAAGTCGTGTATCAGCTCCGTGTTTCTGTCTCGACTATGAGACTCAAACTGCGTGATGTGCTGACCATGAACCAGTACATCGGGAAATATCTTGTGGTATGGTTATTCATGATGCTTGTATCTCATAGTGTTTCTGTGCTGATACTAAACCAATATAGCGTGGAATATCTAGTGGTGTGGTTTTAAATGCAAGTGTAATTCTTCAATGTCCTACACCAAATATGCTATCAGTGAACACAACCGGCCTAAATCACTCTGAAATTGACTGAGGTATTATTCCGCCCAGCCTACGTCATCTGAAAGCTATTCCTTCTCCATCTTCTGCCTGTTGTCTCTAAACAGATTATAGACCCTTAAACAATTGAAGGCAAGTCATGTGTATACTACATTATGATTTCTCGAATTCTGCAGTCAAATCTGCCAATCATCTCTAGCCAACTATAAGTGCATGCATAATAGGTTACAGTTTAACTACTATGTCATCGTCAGGAGGCGTGACAGACGTTTGGGTGACAAAATTCATGTGTGGTGCCGAATGTTGGATAGACCATTGTCTCATTATCTCGAAAATAAACATTCACATCAAACCATTACGGCGTCCTTAAGGGGTGAAAATGCAAAGAAAACTAAATGCCACCCGCCTAAACAGCAAGAAAATGCAGCAGTCGTTTGAAAATATGCTGGAAGACCGCCTCAAGCCAAATGCTGCAGCTAAACAGGATACAGAAACAGAATGGAGAGCCCTAAAGGACATAATCTACAACACTGCTATGGAAATCCTGGGCCCAGCCCCCCGAAAGCATAAAGACTGGTTTCATGAAAATTCTGAAGACATCAACCAATTGCTGGCTGAGAAACATCTTTTCCTCAAGGCACATTTAAATGACCCGAAGTCAACATAAAAAAAAGATGCCTTCAATAACATTCGGAGAGTAGTGCAGCAGAAATTTCGGCACATGCGGGACTCCTGGCTGAGCGGCAAAGCTGATGAAATTCAAGGCTTTGCTGACAGACATGATGTGAAAAACTTCTACGACTCACTGAAAGCAGTCTACGGTCCTCCACCACCAGGCATAATTCCCCTCCTCAGTGCAGATGCATTGGTCACCGATAAGAAAGAAATCCTTCAACGCTGGGCAGATCATTTCAGCAACATCCTAAATGCAACTTCTTTCTTCGATGATGAAACCATCAACTTCCTTCCTCAAGTTCCCGCAAATGATACACTTGATGACCTGCCATCCATAGTGCCATCCACAAACTTTCAAGTGGAAAGGCGCCTGGTCCTGACTCCATCCCAGCAGAGATATACAAGGCGCCTGGTCCTGACTCCATCCCAGCAGAGATATACAAGGCGCCTGGTCCTGACTCCATCCCAGCAGAGATATACAAGGCGCCTGGTCCTGACTCCATCCCAGCAGAGATATGCAAGGCGCCTGGTCCTGACTCCATCCCAGCAGAGATATACAAGGCGCCTGGTCCTGACTCCATCCCAGCAGAGATATACAAGGCGCCTGGTCCTGACTCCATCCCAGCAGAGATATACAAGGCGCCTGGTCCTGACTCCATCCCAGCAGAGATATACAAGGCGCCTGGTCCTGACTCCATCCCAGCAGAGATATACAAGGCGCCTGGTCCTGACTCCATCCCAGCAGAGATATACAAGGCGCCTGGTCCTGACTCCATCCCAGCAGAGATATACAAGGCGCCTGGTCCTGATTCCATCCCAGCAGAGATATACAAGGCGCCTGGTCCTGACTCCATCCCAGCAGAGATATACAAGGCGCCTGGTCCTGACTCCATCCCAGCAGAGATATACAAGGCGCCTGGTCCTGACTCCATCCCAGCAGAGATATACAAGGCGCCTGGTCCTGACTCCATCCCAGCAGAGATATACAAGGCACCTGGTCCTGACTCCATCCCAGCAGAGATATACAAGGCGCCTGGTCCTGACTCCATCCCAGCAGAGATATACAAGGCGCCTGGTCCTGACTCCATCCCAGCAGAGATATACAAGGCGCCTGGTCCTGACTCCATCCCAGCAGAGATATACAAGGCGCCTGGTCCTGACTCCATCCCAGCAGAGATATACAAGGCGCCTGGTCCTGACTCCATCCCAGCAGAGATATACAAGGCGCCTGGTCCTGACTCCATCCCAGCAGAGATATGCAAGGCGCCTGGTCCTGACTCCATCCCAGCAGAGATATACAAGGCGCCTGGTCCTGACTCCATCCCAGCAGAGATATACAAGGCATGTGACAGCATAGCCTACAGACAAGGATGTTAGTGATTTAACTAACAATGTTTCTTTCTTTGGCTTTGGTATGTGTTTATTGTTCATATTATTTATGTATGTATAAGTGTCGTTCATTTGAAACCCGTTCCAATGGCTTTATTACAAAAGCATGAAATAAACATTAACATGTGTGGTAGAATTAAACCGGTCCTGATAGAGCAGCTTCACCAAGTCTTTACAAACATATGGGTGAACGAGACCATACCACAAGATTTCAAGGACGCGTCAATAGTCCACCTTTACAAACGTAAAGGAAACCGCCAATGCTGTGACAACCACTGAGGCATCTCCTTGCTCTCAATCGCAGGGAAGATACTCGCCAGAATTCTTCTCAATCACCGCACGGCCCATCTTGATCAAGGTCTTATTCCTGAAAGTCAGTGTGGTTTCAGAAACGAACGAGGAACTGTAGACATGATTTTCGCTGCAAGGCAGCTGCAAGAGAAATGTCAGGAACAGCACTCTGAAATGTTCTCCACTTTCATTGACCTTACCAAGGCTTTTGATACAGTCAGCAGAGAAGGACTGTGGAAGATTATGGCAAAATATGGCTGTCCACAAAAGTTTGTCCAAATAGTGCGGCTATTTCATGATGGTATGCAGGCAAGAGTACAGGAAAATGATGAACTGTCTGAGCCCTTTTCTGTCACCAATGGAGTGAAACAAAATCAAAAATCAAATCAAATCAACTTTATTAGGGTCACAAATTGGGCGCGCAGGCCCGTCTTACATTCGGCCCTTCCAATCACTCGTCTTTTGTTCATCAAGAGCATTATACATTTACATAGGAAGAAAAATAAACATTGTGAAATGAATGTTGTAAACATAAAAAAGGCTAATTACCATGTTATGAGGCTCATCTCCCACCTACCCATACATCACCCCACCCACACACACACCCCCACCTACCCACACCAAGGGACACATACATACCCCACCAACCGACCCATCCCCCTCCCGCACATCCCCCACCCACGCACACTGCCCTCACCTGTTCCCCCCCCCCACCAAAACACACTCGCCACCCACAAACATTCCCCGACCAACCCACACATCCCACGCCCACCCACATACACATCCTAACCCACACATCCTCTCCCCACCCACACCTCAAACCACCCATCCCCCAGCCTCATCTCCATCGACCACATATTCCCCACCCACACACACAATCCCCCACCAACCCACACATCGCACATCCACTCACACATCCCCAAACCATACACACACATTTCCACCAACTGACATCTCCCTACCCCCCCCCCCACACATCTCCCTAACCACCCATACATCCCCAATCCACTCACACACACCCCACCACCCACACATACATCCTCCACCCACCACACATGCCTTAACCCAATCCCTCACCCACCCACACATGCCTTAACCCAATCCCCCACAACACAATCCCCGACCCGCACATCACATACATCCCCTACCACGCAATATTCCCAACCCACGCACCGCACACAAACATATCCCTCACCAACGCATCCCACACCCACATACCACCACACATCTCCATCTACACACCACACACATATCCCCCACCCACATATCACACAATATTCCCACCCACACCCACACAGATACCCTTACCCATCCACCCCACATACCCCCACCCACACACCACAAAAATCCCCATCCACACACACATACCTCACCCACACAATATCCCCAACCAACACACCACACACCTCTCCCCACTCACACACGCATTCCCTACCCGTCTATTAACACACACTCACTCACGCACACATCCTCCACCACGCACCCACACACTCCCACCCACCCACTCCCAACCAAACATCTCTCGATTGCAATACCCCTACCCACACACATCCTCCACCCATTCACGCATCCCACCCCGACGCATACACATCCCTCACCCACCTACACATCCCTAAGCCACTCACACACCCCACCCACACATTCCCCATCCACGCACACATCTCCCACCAACACACCCCCAACACCCACACATACTTCTCCCAACCACCACACATCTCCTACTCACCCATACATATACCCCACCCATGCACACATTCCCCCCACCCATCACACACATCCCCCACACCACACACTACCCCCCACCCACACACATATCCTCACCCATACCACCACAAACATACCCCCACACACACACCATGCACACATCCCCCACCAACACACCGCACACATATCTCAAACCCACACACCACAAACCCACACACCCGCAAACAAGGATGTGTCCTGGCACCAACATTGTTTAGCCTTATGTTTTCAGCTATACTGACGAATGCCTTCGAAAATAGTTATATTGAAATAGACATCAACTACCGCATGGATGGAAAGTTGTTCAATCTCAGAAGACTGAAAGCCAAAATCAAAACTAACAGCGACACCGTCAGAGAACTGCTGTTTGCTGATGATTGTGCTCTATATGCCAACTCAGAGGCAGACATGCAACACAGTGTTTCAGCTTTCTTATATGCCTGTGACAACTTTGGGCTCAATATCAACTTGGAGAAGACTGATGTTATGTACCAGCCAGCTCCAGGGAATAATCACACTGTGCCGAATATCAAAGTGAATGATCATAGACTAAGTGTTGTGGACAAATTCACCTATCTTGGCAGCACCGTGTCACAAACTGCCACAATTGATGACGAAGTGAATGCAAGAATCTCCAAGGCCAGCGCGACCTATGGCAGACTGTACAAGAATGTATGGGACAGAAATGTAATAAACCTGCAAACAAAGCTGAAAGTCTTTATAGCAGTTGTATTATCCACACTGCTATATGCTTGTGAAACCTGGACTGTTTATCAGCGACATACTAGGAAATTAAACCACTTCCACACAGTCTGCCTTAGGAAGCTATTGAAGATTAAATGGCAAGACAAGATCCCAGACACTGAAGTCCTAGAAAGAACATCCATGCCCAGTATCCACACTCTACTAATAAAAAATCAGATTCGCTGGGCTGGTCACTTAACTCGCATGCCAGATCACAGGCTCCCTAAAGAATTTTTCTACGGCGAGCTATGTTGTGGTAAACGCTTCCAATGCGGCCAGAGGAAACGCTTTAAAGACACTATGAAAGTCTCACTGAAAAATTTTGGAATTCATCCTGACACATGGGAGACTACTGCTAAAGACCGTAATTCATGGCGTACATCATTACATAAGGGTGCAGTCACTTGTGAAGCAACCAGGACTGCAAGAGCTGTGAAGAAAAGGCTGGACAGAAAAACCACTGCAGGAGATCCTCCTCCTGGAACGTCAAGCATTCTTTGTCCGCATTGTCAAAGAACATTTCGAGCCAAAATAGGCCTTATCAGCCATCTTAGAATTCACGGCTCCATACTTTCAACCCTATTGGATGAAATAAATGGTCATCATCATTCTTGATGGACAAACAACAACAACAAACACAGTTTAACTATCCTTTGCTTCATGTATGGACCCGGTAACACATACAGATTAAACCTTTCAGCTGTTTATTTATTTATCGCTTGTAACATCGCATGGCATTAAAAATCAAGATATTAGAATCTCTTGGCGTAACACAACATGAACCAGTTTACATTGATATCCTGTTGGAGGTTCCATTTTCGTTTTGATTATCAGTGGTGGAGAGGTTTTGAATATTTATTTACGTCAGAGATCATTCTCAAATATTGTGGTAAATATATTTTTATTTTAATCTAGTTAAAAATATTTTGTTCACCATCCCCAACTCTCATTTAAATACTACTGATATTTATGTATGGTGTAAAAAGTCACGAACTATGATTGTATTGGCTCCAAAACAAAGAGAATCAAAATGAGGATGTGATTGTTATAGCGTCGGCCATCTTTACCTCCCATAATATTTATTGGTATCCATTTAAAGCTATCACACTGACAAATTGAACCACGTTTTGAATTGTCCGTCTTAATAGAAATTCCACCGAAAGTGACAGCATAGCCGACAGACAGGGGTGTTAGTGATTTCACTAACAATGTTTCTTTCTGTGGCTTTGGTATGTGTTTATTGTTCATATTATTTATGTACGTATAAGTGTCGTTCATTTGAAACCCGTTCCTATGCTTTATTACAAAATCATGAAATAAACATTAACAGGTGTGGTAGAATTAATCAAGGCATTCATTTTGAATGAATTATGCACCATGGGTTGGTCAGAAGAAGTCGCCGTAGGCATTCAGGCAAGCATCCTATTGCTCAGGTAGACGACGAATGCCGTCTGCAAAAAAGGAGTGTGGTTGCTCATTGAACCAAGTGTTTACCGCGTTCATTACGTCTGCATCTGTGTGAAATCGTTACCCCTTGAGAGTTTTTTTAGAGGTCCGAACAAATGAAAATCACATGGTGACAAATCAGGACTACAGGCTGGGTGTTGCAGAATTTCCCACTTCTTCCAAGCTAATGCTTCCTGCACAATCTTTGCAACATGTTGACGAGCATTATCGTGCAATAAAATCACATTGTGAGAAAGCATGCCGGGTCGTTTATTCTTTGTGGCTTTTTGCAGCTTGTCTAGAGTTTCGAAGTAGTTGGTAGAGTTGATGTTGACACCAGGCTCTTTAAAGTCGCCCAACAATAGCCCCTCATGGTCAAAAAATGCGCTCAGCATAACCTTACCCGAGGAAAAATGTAACTTGAATTGTTTGACTTTTGGTGATCCAACATGCTTCACTTGCATGCTCTCTCTCTCTCTCTCTCTCTCTCTCTCTCTCTCTCTCTCTCTCTCTCTCTCTCTCTCTCTCTCTCTGTCTCTCTCTCTCTCTCTCTCTCGTTTGCTGCTCGGCTCAAAGTGGTGACACCCTGATTCATCTCCCGCCATTATGCGGAAGAGAAATGCATCACCCTCCACTCTATAGCGCAGCAAGTGGTTCAAACACCATCCCATGCGTTCCTCTTTTTGGTGGTCGGTCAACATCCGTGGTACCCAGTGTGAACACACCTTCCGATATTGCAGTTTATTACGAACGACCTTTTGAATTGTCCCAACTGACACATCAAATTCTTTCGCTAGCGAACGTATGCTTCGACATCCGTTCATTTGTACTGCTGCATCAAGTTTGTTGATGGCTTTTTTTTCTGTTGTAACAATATGCGCATGACCCGGCCGTCGAAGATCTGTCGTCCTTTCCGAAACATTCGTGCCCAGTCTGTTACTGTTGTCTTCGACACACATTTGTTACCGTACGCTGCCTGCATTCTTCGATGAATGTCCACTGGTCGACATCCTTCAAATGAAATAAACTGAATCACCGCTCTTTGAGCTTCTTTGGACGGATTTTGGATCAACCGTGCCATTTTCTCACCGGTCAGAAACACAACCTATGCAACATGGGACGATAAGCACGTCCACTTTTATTCTTTGGTTAGTACTTATCACATGACTATGACATTATCATGTTCAACGTACGCAATTACGCCAGTGCGGCACGAATGGATTTCAAATGAACGCTCCTAATATATACATATAACAATTTGAAAGGCACATGATAATCTGAAATCACAATATTCACAACACGCAGAATGTGCCCCTATGATAAAATTTGTTAAATGTGTGACAAGAATTACACTTACCCTTAGCTACAGATAGTAATGAAAGTAGTAATAAATCATTGTGTTTTTTGTTCAAGGACTTGTTATACAATACCTAATGCTATGATATTTATGTTTAGTTTGGAATGTAGAAAGCCACTGATTTCAGTCAAATTGTTTCCGTTGAAGCCTTGACGCCATGGCTCCCACAAATTCCAGTCACGTGATTACATTTCATTTCAAACGTTGACTCTAGCACTCACATTGCTCTCTATCAAACTGTCTCACACTGAAACCTGGCCGTGTCCGCTCACAATGCTCTCTATCAAACTGTCTCACACTGAAACCTGGCCGTGTCCGCTCACATTGCTCTCTATCAAACTGTCTCACACTGAAACCTGGCCGTGTCCGCTCACAATGCTCTCTATCAAACTGTCTCACACAGAAAGCTGGCCGTATGCGCTCACATTGCTCTCTATCAAACTGTCTCACACTGAAACCTGGCCGTGTGTGTTCACATTGCTCTCTATCAAACTGTCTCACACTGAAACCTGGCCGTGTGTGCTCACATTGCTCTCTATCAAACTGTCTCACACTGAAACCTGGCCGTGTGTGCTCACATTGCTCTCTATCAAACTGTCTCACACTGAAACCTGGCCGTGTGTGTTCACATTGCTCTCTATCAAACTGTCTCACACTGAAACCTGGCCGTGTGTGCTCACATTGCTCTCTATCAAACTGTCTCACACTGAAACCTGGCCGTGTGTGTTCACATTGCTCTCTATCAAACTGTCTCACACTGAAACCTGGCCGTGTGTGCTCACATTGCTCTCTATCAAACTGTCTCACACTGAAACCTAGCCGTGTGTGCTCTCACATTGCTCTCTATCAAACTGTCTCACACTGAAACCTGGCCGTGTGTGTTCACATTGCTCTCTATCAAACTGTCTCACACTGAAACCTGGCCGTGTATGCTCACATTGCTCTCTATCAAACTGTCTCACACTGAAACCTGGCCGTGTATGCTCACATTGCTCTCTATCAAACTGTCTCACACTGAAACCTAGCCGTGTGTGCTCTCACATTGCTCTCTATCAAACTGTCTCACACTGAAACCTGGCCGTGTGTGCTCACATTGCTCTCTATCAAACTGTCTCACACTGAAACCTGGCCGTGTGTGTTCACATTGCTCTCTATCAAACTGTCTCACACTGAAACCTGGCCGTGTATGCTCACATTGCTCTCTATCAAACTGTCTCACACTGAAACCTAGCCGTGTGTGCTCTCACATTGCTCTCTATCAAACTGTCTCACACTGAAACCTGGCCGTGTGTGTTCACATTGCTCTCTATCAAACTGTCTCACACTGAAACCTGGCCGTGTGTGTTCACATTGCTCTCTATCAAACTGTCTCACACTGAAACCTGGCCGTGTGTGTTCACATTGCTCTCTATCAAACTGTCTCACACTGAAACCTGGCCGTGTGTGCTCACATTGCTCTCTATCAAACTGTCTCACACTGAAACCTGGCCGTGTGCGCTCACATTGCTCTCTATCAAACTGTCTCACACTGAAACCTGGCCGTGTGTGTTCACATTGCTCTCTATCAAACTGTCTCACACTGAAACCTGGCCGTGTATGCTCACATTGCTCTCTATCAAACTGTCTCACACTGAAACCTATCCGTGTGTGCTCTCACATTGCTCTCTATCAAACTGTCTCACACTGAAACCTGGCCGTGTGTGCTCACATTGCTCTCTATCAAACTGTCTCACACTGAAACCTGGCCGTGTGTGCTCACATTGCTCTCTATCAAACTGTCTCACATTGCAACCTGGCCGTGTATGCTCACATGGCTCTCTATCAAACTGTCTCACACTGAAACCTGGCCGTGTATGCTCACATGGCTCTCTATCAAACTGTCTCACATTAAAATTTAGCCATGTGCGCTCACATTATCCTCCTGCAGTTTGTCTCAACGGAAGCTGAAAATGGCACATGAATGTGGAGGCCAGTGTGTTGTTGTCATTGTCTCTTAACATCGTTTGACCTCGGTATTGCTAAGGCCACTTTTCTTGTACAGTCCCAATTGTTCTTGATTTTGCAGTTAAAATATTCAGAATACCAATTTGAAAAAAATTAAAAATGTCCTTGACGAAAACACAAGAATGATATCCTATACTTCCCACATACAAACACATAATTGATTATTGCTCGACAATCTGGGATGGATGCTCCAAATCAATAACAAAACGCCTTTATTCAATTCAGAAAAGGGCAGTGCTTTTAATTAATGGTGAAAAACTTACCAGCATTTCTAACCTACATGAACGTCTTCAGTTCTTGCCATTCCACAAACGCCTACTTGTAATAAGGCTAAACTAATTCACCAAATCCTATTTCAAAATGCTCCAAGCTTCCTTTGGCCATTGTTCAAGTATAACGCAAGACATAGCGAACGACTACATATACTTCATGTCCCTAATCCTAGGATAGATTTATATGAAACAAGCTTAGCATACTCAATCAATCAATCAATCAATCAATCTGTCAAATTTTCCCTTTTAACAGACAACTCCCTCTATTCCCCGTCAGGTGCCTCGGTTTAATCTTTGTTTAGTTTAATGAAATGTGTTGTCTAATGTTGTAGGAAAAATGTTTATCTCTATATCTTCTGCACCGATATTTCTAGTTTCCATCTGACTGTAAAAAGAAAAGAGTCGCTTAAAAGTCGACAGGGTCGACTTCACTGCACTATGCTTTTTATCCCATATGGCTCAGTTTCTTCTGCAGCGCGAAAAGCGTCGCACAAAGCACGATCTCCATAGCTCCAGCGACGACCCTCGGGAGTCTTCGAAAAAAATGCACCTGTGAATCGAAGGACGCAGCCTGGAATTGACCCCACAACTTTCGGGCCCGAGTCAGACGGTTTTACCACTTCGCCAAGGAGACTTCCCTTTAAGAATGTTTCCGTCTGACTTCTCTTAAAGAATCCTCATT